>CM059205.1:24123246-24420746 GCA_030347435.1 Clarias fuscus
TTAGTCTTTTTGATCAGAGCTGGACAGGCGGTACACACCCACAGGCAACAACAGAAGCGCTCACTCCACACCCATAAGAGGCAAACTACAAGCGAGGCGAGTGACTTCTCGGGTGCTAGTATGAATGTAAGGATGAGCAGACCGATATAAACATGTTTATTATACATCTTTATTTAAATTTCTAAATGTTTAATGGAAAATCTTTACCAGAAACCTACTGTATATAGCCATTAAATACCGCCAAAAGCAGCAGCAGCAGCTCTATGACCTACATATGTACTTGATTCTTTAACCAGCTTTTGTGATCTTTATGCAATTTGTCAAACACAAAACCTAAACTATGTTTGTTATATTAGCTAGAAAGCTTGACAAAAATGTTAACAGTCCTGGTCTGATTGAGATCTCGTTTAAGGCAGCTGAGGCTGTGGAACTGTAGTATTTCAGCATCTGGTTTAGGTTTACTGTAAGTCCAGTTCCCATTTTACTCCAAATACCCATATAGATCTCTGCAGCACTAAACTGACACAGCTACAGTTAAAGGTGTTATTGTATTTATATTTAAGATTACAGTGGTTATTTTTATACAAGCACATTTAAAATATTTTCTGTCCAATGCCGCTTCTGCACATGCTGTATTTGGCAGAGACATATTTCAAAACAAAGAAATGAAACGAGTCACGACCTCACAGCCGCAGTACTTCTCTTTATGCTGATTTATGCTGATCGCCGAGGACGCTCTTTTTGCAAATTTCTGACGTCAAGGAACGTCACACACTAAAAGACAAAGTAAACAAATGACATTCGATTTTAATGGGATTTGAAACTACATAAGATGAGGCTTGAAGATGGGAAAGATTTTCTCTCATTTTTTTTCTGTCAGGAAATCTTTCCTTTTTTCAAATTAGCTATGCCTAAGAAATCAGATTTGAGCACAGCCTAAATGTTTCTTTCACTATCTCATACTTTTCCCCTGCTTTCTTCTCTCACTTTCACTCTTCTGATAAGTTTACAGTGCTCATCCATCATAATCTTCTTTTGTCCTTCAGGGCAACACTACAAATTTGAATTTTATCATCGGTCTTCCTTCGGGGCATTTTCCCCCTTAATTGTGGTGTTCTGGAATTTGCATGCACTGTGACTTTACATTCATATTAGACGCTTTTATAGCCTGATTTGACTGCGTACAGTTCTACAGACTTCAGCAGTTGAAATTTTTTTGATGGGTTAACATTTGTTAATCAGCCAATTTATTTTTCTTCCGTTTGTTATTCTCTGTACCTTTGTTCCTAATGTAATATTTTCATATGTTAATTAAGTGTTGCTTTAGATATAACTGCAGAGCACCAGATGCTACACATTAATGTCTGGCAAAGGTAGTGTTCAAGGTCATCCCATAGGTGTTCAGTGTGGTTGAGGTGAGGGATCACAAGAGTCAAACGAACGGTTATGTCTATAACCTCTGTTCCCTGAAGGAGAGGAACGAGGTACAACACATATTGTATGGGATATCACGCCCTCTCGTGTCCTGGCTGAAGCCACCTTTATTCACGCCTTAAAGGCAGTCAAACCTGTGGTGACGTATGTGTAGCCCCGCCTACCCTTATAAATCCTTGTCACCACGGTTGACTCTCAGTTCGACCGCCGCTCTTCGCCGAGTGTAACTGAAGCGGGGCAGCACTGTGTTGTACCTCGTTCCTCTCCTTCAGGGAACAGAGGTTATAGACATAACCGTTTGTTCCCTTTCAGTCAATTCACTCGGTACAACACATATTGTATGGGACATATATTCATGCCCCGCTGAGCATCTACCAAAGTTACCCAGAAACCTGATAGCTACTCTACTGCAACATGGACCCCGCAGAGAGGACACAATGGGCCACCGAGGGGGCCGTTATGTCCAGACGGTAGAACCGGATAAACGTGTGCGGTGAGGAACAACTGGCTGCCACGCAGATATCACCCACGGATATCCCTTTGAACAGCGCCCATGATGTTGCCATAGCTCTTGTTGAATGTGCTTTCACACCCTGAGGCAATGAGACACCCTTGCTGCTATAAGCTAATGTAATAGCCTCCACAATCCAATGGGAAAGCCGCTGTTTCGACAGTGCTTTACCCTTCACTGGACTGGCGAAGCAGACAAAGAGTTGATCACACACGCGCATATTCACTGTACGGTCCATGTAGACGCGTAGTGCACGTACAGGGCACAAGTTATGTAATTTTTCCTGCTCTTCAGAAGCAAAAGGAGGGTGACAAAAGCTATCCAGGTCAAAGACCATAGAGCTATAATCTGTGCAGACCACTTTAGGTACATAGGCCGCGTTTGGCCGCAGCGTAACCTTTAAACCATTAGCAGCAAACTGCGTACAAGATGGATGCACAGACAAAGTGTGGAGATCACCCACTCGCTTAGCAGACGCTAAAGCAAGAAGGAGTGCCGTCTTATATGACAGAATTTTCATATTTATAGACTCAACCGGCTCAAAAGGAGGACCACAGAGGGCCTCAAGCACTATTAATAAATCCGAAGATGGGACGCTGGACCTCACAGTGGGTCGCAGACGTTGTACTCCTCTTAAAAACCGCACTGCCAGTGGATGAGCCCCTGGTGACACTCCGTCAAAGCCAACATGACAGGCTGATATAGCCAAGGTTCTGCAGCTAGCAGGCTGACTATCTCTGCATACCACGACTTCGCCGGCCAACGAGGGGCCACCAGGATTAGGGACAGGCCCTGCTGGCGCACCCTCTCTGTGACAGGCAGAATCAGTTTTACTGGAGGGAAAGCATACAATAGAGCTGGGGGCCATGAATGTGCCAGTGCATCGATCCCCAGTGGCGCCCTGTGATCTGTTATGGAGAAGAACAGTGGTCAGGGAGCATTCTCTTCGGATGCAAACAGATCCACTACCGCCCTGCCGAAGCGCTCCCAGATCTGAGCTACCACCCCTGGGTGTAACCTCCATTCCCTCACAAGCGGGCCCCCTCTGGAGAGAAGGTCCACCCCCAGATTCAGGTGCCCTGGAATGTGAGTGGCCCTGAGTGACAGAAGATGAACACCGGACCATAGTAATAGAGAATGAGATAGTCTCAGCAGGGGAAGAGAATGAGTCCCCCCTTGTCTGTTTATGTACGACACCACTGTCGTGTTGTCTGTCATGATCAGAACATATTGGCTTGTCAGAGTCAGACGACAATTTTTCAGGGCTGAAAACACCGCCAACAGCTCCAAATAGTTGATGTGACGCCTGCGTTGTTCCTGTGACCACGACCCCTTCACGGCGGAGCCGTCGCACAGAGCTCCCCAGCCGCTCAGAGAGGCATCTGTTGACACTACTTTGCGAAACGACACCCTGCCTATTGGAGATCCCTGGCGTAACAGCCTTGGTTCCCTCCAGGGCAGCAGAGCTGACATGCATGACGGAGTCACTGTCAGCTTCCTGTTGAGGTGTCGCGCCGCACATAGGCGGTGAGAGCGCACCCAGTGCTGAAATGCACGCATGTTCAGCAGCCCGAGAGGCACCACCGTGATTATAGACGCCATCATTCCCAATAACTGTAGAAACGCTCTGAAACGAAGTTAGTGTTGCAACTGAAACTGAGCAAGGCAGCGCTGAAACGTGGCTATTCTGTGCTCTGACAGATGTGCTCGGCTGGTAACGGAGCATATCTCGAGACTCAGGAATGAAAACTGTTGGCTCTGAGTCAGTGAGCTTTTGTGCATGTTTACTGAGAACCCTAGAGTCCGAATGTGAGACAGAACTAACGCTGTCTGTTTCTCTGCCTGTTCGCTTGAGCTCGCTATTAGCGCCCAGTCGTCTAAATAGGCCAGTATGCGCATGCCTCTCTCCCGAAGAGGAGCCAGCGCTGCCAACACTAGGTACTCGTAGGCCACGCCCTCGAAAGCAAACCTCAGAAATTTTCTGTGTTGCGGAACGATTGCTATATGGAAATAAGCATCCGTGAGATCGATCGTAGTGAACCAATCCCCCGGGCCTTTTGCACTTAGCAATTGTCTCAGTGTAAGCATTTTGAACTTGTACGTTCTTAAAAACGTGTTTAATGTTCTCAGGTGCAAAACCGGACGTAGTCCTCCCCCTCTCTTCAGAATGACAAAATAACGGCTGTACCAACCTGAGTTCGCTTCCGAAGGGGAATCCACTTGAATCACCCCTTTGCTCAGAAGAGAATTTATCTCCTGCCGAAGCACTGCTGCAGCGCTGTCCGACACCACGGTGTTGATTATGTACAAGAAGTGAGGCAGCTTTGTGCGAAATTGCAGTCGGTATCCCATAGTGACTGTGTTTTGCACCCATGTCGAGACTGCGCATGCGCGCCACTCGAGAAAACGGGAAGCCTAGTGCAGCCTCATAGATGGCAGTGGGTGTTTTTGTTTTGCAAGATTGTAAACAATGACACTCTTTATTGGTTTTAATGATAGTACATTCACACAATTTACAAAATGCCCCATCTTTGACTTGCAAACATTTTTGGCACTTATTGTAAGCCCCTGAGAATTTTCCAACGCACCCCAACTGGGGTTTATAACATATGAGCTTAGAACACTCGTGTGTGCGGGGGGGGGGGGGGGGGGGATGTGCTTGGGAGACTGTGTTAGGGAAATGCAACACCGTTTGGGACCGATTCCCTGAACATAATCTAGCGGCCTCTTGGGCGGCTTTGAGAGAGGAGAAACAGCGTCTCCCTGCTGCCAACGCTCCTCTCTCTTTAAAGTCTGAGCTAGGAGGAGTGTGGATTCTTCCTCCTGGTCGCTGAATCCTTCTGGAGGCCCAGTGGGGGGCCCCTGTTCCAGGCTGACTGACGCGGGTTTTGACCGGGAGGTCGCTGTTTCATCGGGCGAGAGCCCGCGCTAGCCGATGGTGGCGGCCGCTTAGGAGGGGGCTGCGGGGTGGTCACTTTTTGCGCCTGTTTGGGCTTTGCTTCTCGTCGCGGGATGATGTCTCGCAACGCCTCCTCCTGCTTTTTCTTGAAATCAAACTTCGTTTGAATAGCATCAAGCGACTGGCCGAATAAACCCTCAGCGGACAGCGGTTCATCTAAGTAGATGGCCCTGTCTCTATCTGGGATATCTGAGAGCGTGAGCCACAGATGCCTCTGCGCCACCACATCGCTAGCCATGCCCTTGCCGAGGGAGAGAGCCGCGCACCGAGACATGCGCAAAATGTAATCTGTCACGGTCCTGACCTCGTTCAGCAGCTCACATACCGGGCTGTCCTGCGGTACCAGTGAACCGAGTTCTGCTAGACGCATCGCCTGATACATCTGGAGCAGCGTGACAGAATTCAGTGCCCGGGCGGTGCTCGCTTGAACGCGGTATATTTTTTCTAGTTGTGTTGCAGAGAACCTGCAGTGTTTGGACGGAAGGACGGTAGGACCCGACACTCCGTGGTTATGCGAAGGTGCCAAGTAAGCAGCTAAAGACGGCTCCATCGGCGGTGGTCCCACTAGTCCTGCTTTCTCCGCTCCGTCCAACTCTAAATACTGCCCATAGCCTGGTACTGTTACTCGGGTCGACAGTGGCTTGTTCCATGACGCCGTTAGCTCACCGACAAAGTCGGGAAACATTGGCAAGCAGTTTCTGACCGTTGTCGGTTCCGGAGGAAGAAAGAATCCCGAGAACCTCGACGGCTTCTGGGCCAGCTGTGGGGAGGGCCACTGCACCTCCAACTTCTCAGCTGCTCGTCGGTAGAGAGCGAAAAATGAATTGTCGTCTCGAGCCGCTAACGTAGTAGCACTGGAGCTCTGAGCCGACGGTAAAATTTCCTGTTCGTCCTCTGACAGGCCGTGCGTTTCCAGACCGATGTCGAGCACGTCATCCTCGTGGAAAGCAGGCTCCTCACAGCGCTGTAGGAGAGCTCACGGTCCTCTGACCCCTCAAAATACTCCATTTGCTCTGCCCAGCTAAGTGCGGGGCCTTCTGCTGCAAATTCCTCTTCAGCAGACACAGGCGAAACTGGGACTGCTAATTCGGAGAGGAGGGGGTCTTGCTGAGCGACTGTATTCATTCCTAGTGTTCTCTCCACAAATGTGACCCGTCTTTCTAGCGTAGAACGCTGGAGCTGGCGACAGAGCGCACATGACTCGGGCTCGGCTAGCGCTCTCCTAGCGTGGAGAATACCCAAGCAGACAGGTCACGCTTCGTGCTGGTCATTCTCATGCAAAGAGAAGCCACATCCCTGAGGACAGGGGCGAATAACAAACTTCTTCCTTGCTACAGTAGCTTCCATGCTCACAATAGTTAGTACCGTTAGCACCGCTAAACAGCAGCCAACCAGACTGAGATGCAGCTACCACTCACTGACCCTGGACTTAAAATCAGCGCTCCGCGGGTAGACGACTCACCAATTGAGGCTGTTGTCGCTAACACCAACAAGAACAGTTGAGCTGATTTCAAGTCTAGTGTTGTAATGAAAAGCACGTAGAGTTGCTAACAGCAGCTAGAAAACTCTACCAAGCAAGGTGTTCACAGCGAGGTGAAGAGCGTAAGAACTGAGAGTCAACCGTGGTGACAAGGATTTATAAGGGTAGGCGGGGCTACTCATACGTCACCACAGGTTTGACTGCCTTTAAGGCGTGAATAAAGGTGGCTTCAGCCAGGACACGAGAGAGCGTGATATCCCATACAATATGTGTTGTACCGAGTGAATTGACTGAAAGGGAACTAGATGTGAGGCGAGTGACTTATAGGAATGTAGGGTTGAACAGACCAAACATGAACTTGTATGTTCATGCCACACATCCTTTATCATTCCTGATTGTTTGTTTAATGGAAATCCTTCACCAGAAAATGATATGCCCATCTAAAGAACACACCATCCTTGAAAAGCCATGTCTTAATGGACTTTGCTTTGTGCTTTAAGATATTGTGACACTGGAACAGGTTTTGGCCTCTTAGTTCCAGCAAAAGAAAATCTTCCAAAGCTATTCTAGACGTTGTGTGCGCGTCTAACTTTGTGGCAGCGGTTTGGGGCAGAATCCCATGTGGGTGTTATTGTAAGGCGTCCACATACTTTAGGTCATATTGCATATATTAGAGTCTTAGCTGTTAACATGGATTTGCTATGGATTAAAATCCTCCAAACTTCAGGAGAGACAGAATTAGTTTTGCGCTCAATGAATCGAGGTTTTCTACCCCAACGGAAATAGCTTCATATCAGACAAACATGTTCACTCGTCTGGATTAAAACGCTCGAAGAAATGATTGCTGTTTTACAGATACCAAGCTGAATCCATGGCATTACATAAAGCTTTAACCATCCCATGGTCTACATGAAAACTCATGCTGGTGAGTTTAATTATGAAAGAAAAAAAATAAGAGAAGCATAAAATATGCAGTACGGTGACTGAAATCTTTTAATCCCAAAGTGCTCAGTGTTTATATGCATGTGTATATGGGTGTGGAAAGCTGATGGTGTGCTGCGCAGTGATTCATACTAAACACATGTCGCTGCGGAACCGCTGGATAAAACAGATGGGTGACAGATTCGTTGGAAAAACAGCACAAAGTGTCTTAGTAATGTTTTGGTCTACCAGGACGGTTTCAATCTCCCAGTCTCAGATGATGAATTTGGATCGTTATTCTAAATGATATTCAGTTCATGGGTGTGTTGATGATTGTTATGGAATGAGTTGTATTGGTATTTTAATACATTTGTTTTAGAAGTGGTAAAGCATATACTGTTATTCGTTATATATAAGCGGAAAAAGCTTATAAGAACTGGCTTCAGATAGTTAGGAATTCCCCTATCTAATACTTCATAAAAAATATATTTTCTGGTAGTAAAGCACAACTTGATTTGGAAAAATTTTCCTGGCAAAAATGCTTGAGGTCTAACCAATAGTTAGGGGATTTGTGTGCAAGGCATTCCACAGTTTGTCTCTAGGATGTAGATCTGGGCTCTACAAAACACTGCTCTTTTTTGTTGTTGTTTTTTTTCAGAAGACGTATTTCTCTGTTGACTTCGTCTTCATGTGTCTAACAAAGATCTGCAGTTTTTTTTTCTTTTTCAAAAAAGATTGGTGTTTAGAGCGATCTGTGATTTTTTAAATTTTTTTTCTTATCTTGACTGTGGCCTTATCTTTCAGGATTCTGCCAGCAAGTTCTCTCTCTGTCTTTCAAACCATAACACGGTTTGGCACATTATTTGGCATGATTGTCTGGAAAGGCTGTTTTTGTTAAAAAGGAGTTCTGTCTAGCCAAGACGTGTGATGAATATAAGAGACTGTCACATGCAGGGAGTGACCAGTAGTCGCCAGATGTTCTTCAAGCTCCTTTAATGTTGCTGTAGTGGGTGTCTTGGCAGCTTCTCTGGTAATTTCTCCACTTGTCCTTTCATCATTTTTGGCTGCATGTCCTGTACTTTTTGATGTCACTGTGGTGCCACATTTATTTCCGCTTGTCGATGATGGCCTTTACAGTGTCCCGTGGGACATCCAATGTTTTGGAAATTCTTTGATACCCCTCTACTGATGGATATTTTTCAAGAATGAGATCTTGGACATGTTCTGTAAACCTGTTGGATATCGTGGCTTCAGGATATTATGAAATCTGGGTATTTCTCGATCACTTCAATAATGCTGGGTGTATAAGAATTGCCGCTGAATATAAGCGGTGATACCACATAAAACTTGGAAATATCTGACCTGATTTATGTTAAAAAAATTTTAACATTACAATGACCTGACATTTTAACTAGATGTTTTATATCTAGTATGCATGCATTATTCTACTTAAGCAGTTTCCCTCTGGGATTAATAAAGTTCTTTGAAGCTTGAATTTCGAATCTTGACTCTGATCAAACTGTTCATTGAGTCCTTGCGGCACTTACTGTACCTCTACATGGACAAATCGGCTCGAAATGAGGAAGCAAAATGCATCTACTGCTTTACAGATCACTGTCAGTTTTTCCTGTACGTCTAGTGGGAAACGCTGAGTGTGCATATGCTCCTTTTTCTGTTCTGTATTATGGAACATACAGTACTTGTATAATGGGCCTTTCTATATCTCTTCTCTCACACACACGCACACAACAGGCAACAGGAACACACACACAGCTTTGGTGACGCAGGCTGCATATTTGGAAAGGAAGGCAGCGGATGGCTGACCTGACCTCCCCCCCTCCAGCCCATGTTCACACTACCAGTGTGCTTTTATTTCAGTCCATCTGTGCGCATGTTCTCACCTCCAGAAGTGAAACCCCAACCATGGTACATTACATTCTCAGGCGTAAGGTTTTATAATGTTTCTATGATCTGTGTTGCCCCTGTGTGTGTGCAAGCGCATAAGTAAACAGTCCATAAATCGTGTAAGGGTTTTTTCTGTCTGTTTTCTGCTTTTGAGTTATTCAGTATGTACAGTAGAAGTGTTGAGTTATAACTGGAGATGTGAGGTGGAACTGTTCTTTATAGGGAAGTTGCAATATCTATAATTGTTTGGGGATTAGTGATTGTGTCATTTGATGATAAGGAAATTAATTTGCAATGTGGGGGGAATTAGGGTCCTCAAGGTGTGTGTGTGTGTGTGTGTGTGTGTGTGTGTGTGTGTATGTGTGTGTGTATGTGTGTGTGTATGTGTGTGTGTATGTGTGTGTGTGTGTGTGTGTGTGTGTGTAAGACAATAATGAGATCTTTTCTGTGGTTTTTGTTTTTAGCTCATACAGTCAGGTGCATAAGTATTTGGACTGTATTTTTTTATTTATTTTGTCTTTGTACACAACGTACACAAGCAAATCAATCTGACATGAAGCAATCAAAATCGGATTGAAGTGTAAACTTTTCATATTTTTTTTCCCCAAAACATCTAAAAGAAAAAGCCCTATTCAGTTCTGGAGCAAAAGTATTTGGACAAATGAAATCAAGGCTAGCTTGTAATAAAAATGCTAAACAGAGCAGAGTATAGAGACGGAATGGGAAAAGCTCATGTTCCAAACCTGCATCGCTTGTGGTGGAGGCAGTGTTACGGCAGTGTCTACGTCTGCCAGTGGATCCGGGTCACTGGTGATAAATAACGCTGATAAATTAGGAGTATAAATTCTGAAACTTATAGCGCTTAACTTTCGGCTTAAATTTTGTCAAATGCTGCAAAACTGATAGGGCGGCACGTTACAGTACAGAAAGCAACCCAAGGCAAAGAAATGGAATGTTTTTAAAGAGTCAAGTCAATGACCTGCTCAGTTTTCTTTTTTGTGCTGCTTTTCACTTACTGAAGACAAAAGTGAAGGCAGAAAGACAAATGAACAGCAAATAAAGGTGATGACAGTAAAATTGTAGCAGTCAAAAATTTCGTACTATTATCAGTAATCAGTATTTATAACTTAATGACCTGTGGATGTACCATCAAGGGTTCAAGAGTGATGACGGTGACCTATGTCTTTTAGAAAAGTTTCTTTGATGGTTTAGCGTCCCAAAGTATCCTGTTATTTGTTTAGTAGTTCATGAATAATTTTTTTTATTTTGTCAAATTTTTATAGATTGAGAGCTCTATCTTCACAGGGTCCAGAGATCAATTTCCCCCAAAAGTATATACTGTGTGTGTGTGTGTGTATATATATATATATATATATATATATATATATATATATACAGTGTATATATATATAAAGCCAAATTATATGTTATGTTATTGCCCAGAAGCCTATTAGCTCACTCACTCACTCATCATCTATACCGCTTAATCCTGTATTCAGGGTCACGGGGGGCCTGGAGCCTATCCCAGGAGACTTGGGGCACATGGCAGGGTACACCCTGGACAGGGTGCCAATCCATCGCAGGGCACAGACACACACATACATACGCTCACTCATTCACACACTACGGACAATTTGGGGACGCCAATTAGCCTAACCTACATGTCTTTGGACTATGGGAGGAAACCGGAGTACCCGGAGGAAATCCACCAAGCACGGGGAGAACATGCAAACTCCATGCACACAGAGACGGGAATCGAGCCTGGCCGGGGATCGAACCCAGACCCTTGCGGTGCAAGGCGACAGTGCTAACCACTACACCACCGTGCCGCCTAGCCTATTAGCTGTTATTATTTTATGTTAGAAATCTGAGAAATAACAGTGTTTGTGTATGCAGAACAGAAGAATTGTAGCCTGAAGAGTAACAAGTTTTGGCTTATGAGGCAAAGAAATCATGAAATTAATTTTAGAGAGGAAGCGAAAAGAATTGTGACCATGATGGGGACCATAGCTTAGAAACAACAAGGCTGTGACATTCAAGCCATGATTTATTGGTATTAAAAGAACCAAAGTGTTTCAAGAAAACATTCTCCACACCATCATACCACCTCCACCAGCCTGGACTGTTGACACAAGAAGGTTGTGACCATGGATTCAATCTGTTAGTGCCAGATTCCATCTACCATCTATGTGCCTCAGCAGAAATTGAGATTCATCAAACCAGGCTACGTGTATCTAGTCTTCAACCATCCAACCATTCCCGTGGCCTTTCGGTCAGTCTGGCCCATCCTTCACTGACCTTTCTTATCACCAAGGGGTTCCTGTAAACATGACTGTCTCTGCCTGTATGGTTTTAATTTATTGCAGCATTCTGAATAAACTCTAGAAACTGTTGTGTTTAAAAATCACAAAAGAAATACTCAAACCAGCCTGTCTGGCTCCAACAATCATGCCACATCAAAATCACTGAGCTCACAGTTTGTTCATCATTCAGATGGTTGAACTGAACATTACCCAAAGCTAATGGCCCACGTCTCCATGATTTTATCCGTAGCTACCCCACAATTGTGTAAAGCCAGGCTGTAGCGTGACCTTGACAGCGATCGAGGCAGTTTGTACAAGACACACCCCATAGCGTCTAGGCGTTGCATAACCTGAATTGTTTACACGATGAGTACTTATTTATATGTTGTAAAGCTGCAAAAAGTTTGAACATAAATATATTTGGTGACATACTGAACACTAATGGAGACTTTTCCTAAGATTTTGATTAGTCAGTTATAGAAGATAGGCTTTTAATGTGTAAATGTTTAATGCTTCCTGTCTCTCTCCTTTTCCCTCCTATGAAAGTGAAACGGACTATTTTTACAAGTTACAGCATAGTGGAAACTTGCTATTGAAATAATAATTTTAAAAAAAATCTGTTTACTTATCGCATCTAATTTTATGTTATGAAACCGGTTTGAAACACGATGTTTACTGCATGTAAGGTTCATCATGAACCGCTGTTTCTATGCAGATATGCAAGGACCGGAGATGGAAGTTACCAACTAAGATGACGGTGCTGTTTAGTCTTTGACATTCAGATGTCATCAAGGATGTGAAACCTTTCACCTTTTTAGTCTAGCATATGCAGCACGTGTGTGCAAAGGAGAGAGGAGAAGTTTTCTATCCAGATGTTTAAAACTTTTAAGTTTAAAAATCAATTTTAAGTTGTTTACTCCGACTAATCAAAACTGTGTTGGTGTGTGTGTGTGTGGGGGGGGGGGGTGGGGTATGTACGAACACCTTATATTTTGAGTTTTCACACCTATACAATAAGAACAGGAAATGAGTGGGCTGAAAAAAGGAAGTGTGACCAGCGCGTGATTAAGCAAGAGCACCGAGTCTCTTCCGCTCCTCCTTCCTCTTGCTCGTTCTGCCGCTTCATTCGGTCTCTTTTGTGCCATCGTTCTGTTCTCCGACCTTTTCTGCCTTGTTTTTTGTTTGTTTTTGTTTTGTTTCTTTCTTCCTTGTCGCATCCATTTGCGATGTTGTGTTCATGCACCGTAGCATTATATTGTCATCCATTTTCTTAATGGTTTAAGAAACGAGATCTTGTATCTCTCCTTCTTCATGAAGTAAATGAAGTGTGCTTCGAATGAATTTCTTAACTCATTCATCTCTCAGGTTAATCTTTAGTTAGTCATTTTAAACCCAGTAATTCATTAACTACAGGAACTAATAAAAGTTTGAGGAAGGAGTTTAAGGTTGAAGTTCGAGTATTCAGCATGAATCGGATCTCTCTCTCTTTTTTTTTTTCTCTCCCTAAAATCAAATTTTTAACCTCATCTCAGTTAAAGTCAGCATTTCCTTTCCTGCCTTCTATCGCATTACTCTAAGTGACAAATAGGGCATAAAATCATAGTGTAGTATGTGAGTGAGCGAAATTTGGAGGCAGGGCTGGGTTTCCTTGGGTGAGCAAGAGAGGAAGTGGGGGATGAGAATGTTTCTGATTATTCTGCAAAAGCACAGGAAATCTCCCCTTCGGGAGAAAAGGGGAAAAATGGCAAACGGCTTTACTATTGTATTGCTTTTGTGCCATACTAAACTTCGCAGCTTCCTCATATCAGATCTATGATTAACCCATGTCTGTGTTTGCAATGCCACATACCAACACCGCTTTTTTGGCATGAGTAAAGGTGTTAGCATGTCAGCATGTTTCAGTGTCAAACTTGGGGGAAGTAAGTGATCTTTAACACTGGTTCATCCTCTCTATAGTTTACTCATCGTGCGGTGGAAATAACTGCAACCAATCCCCAAGATGGGTTTTAATGAGAAATGTTAGGCTTTATTGAAATGTACATGTATATATGACTTTTTTCAGCAACATTAGCTCTTTTTCAAGCTCTGTTGAGGAACACAACAGGCTTCTGTATCAGCTTAATTTTTCCAGTAGCAGCTGACTTTTGCTCCTTTTCTTAAATGGCAGCAAATGTAAACAATATCATGAGATCAGCACAGAAATTTAGAGAAGCAGAATGATTTGAAACAAGTTCAACATGGATCATTAAGTGCTGTGCTGTCTGCATGCTGTGCTGTGAAAAAGTGTCTTGCTCTTTTTTAAAAGAATGTGTCTCTGTTATCAGTCACATGCGTCAGTGTAGGACATTCATGCAAGGAGAAGGACATGAGAACAAAAGACAGAGAGCGAGAGAGAGAGAGTGTGAGAGACATAAGCCGTTTCACACAGCTGGTTCAGGGCGGGAATGTTGCACTGTTCTGCAGGAAAGTAATGGAATCGTGGATTTAGGGGCCATTGTTGTTGCACCTTTCATCAGACAGTTAAGGTAGTGATGGGTGATATGACGTATCATAACATCTGGAACACACTTAATACATCTTTATATAAAGTAGATGAGACATACACATCACAATTAATTAGTGCTAAAGCTGTAGTGCATCAAGAACAATAAACTGAAAGATTAGCTCCGATCGATCGGCAGTGCACGGCTCTTCTTTTTGCATCGTATTAAAAATATGTATTTCAGAATGTAATAGACCGCACTGGACTGATTTTAGCATTCAGAGATACAAAGTGATAAAATTATTTATTTATTTATTCATTTATTTTTCTGCTGCCCAGTTAAGCCCTGTGTCAGTGAGAATTGGCAGAGAATTAGGAAGACAGAGGTCTGAGCAGAGTGCTGTGTTTGGTGAGTAATGTAAATGTGCATGGATAGCACCTCAACACTCAGTTCACTTGTCCTTGCTGTTTTGAAAGCAATGGGGTGTGCTGTATTTCCATCTCCTGCTACATGTCACTTGTACTCTAATAGCGGGAAGCCTCCTTAAAAGAGAGAGGTAAGGTGGATTACATTAAGTGAGTGAATATATAGCGCAATATAATAGGGGGTTGTGTTATCGACTTTAGAATGCCGATTCTGTGTGAAATGGGCTATGGAAAGACACAGAAAGAGAAACTGAGATAAGCCTCTCTCGCACAGCTTGTTCAAGGTAGGACTTTTGCACCTTCATTACACCTTGTCATTCTGTGTGAAAGTCGTGTGTGGATCCTTTTTGGTGCGCCTTTAAGACAGCTGGGGAGTTAGTCACAGAGGCATAATGAGATTGGTACAAAAGAACGAGCCAGCACTGTGCAAAAGAGTTGTGATGTTTTAAGACGTACAGTATATTATGTGTGATAAAGGGTTAAGAGTTAACAGTAAAAGAACTAGTATGAAAAGGCAGTTAATAGATGAGACGAAACAGAGAGTTCCTTACACTCTGAATAGAGGACCAACATACAACAGGGATGATAAAGTGTATTGCTTTTATTATTGTTTTTAACCTTATCAGAGGTGGGTAGTAAAAAGTTACATTTACTCCGTTATATTTACTTGAGTAACTTTTTTTTTTTAATGTACTTCTATGAGTAGTTTTACTTTACCTTACTTTTACTTGAGTAGATCGGTGAAGAAGAAATGCTACTCTTACTCTTACATTCTTACTCTTACTCCGCTACATTCAGCTACATTCAACTTTTCTAACCATTTATTCTACACATGCAGCCGGTAGATCTACCACATTACTGTTTAACCAATCGGACGCAGCAACAAAACCACATGTAGTCACATGACCACACACAAACTGGCGTCATAGCAGGCATCCCTGGCATTATATACAAAGCATGTTTCACTTGCAAAAGAACAGCATCATACTGCGGTGTCTTCTCTGTCTGCCACAGCAGACACACACTTTAGCATATAAAAACAGGGACTTCTAACCTGAGGAAACATGTCTCGGTAAGTTTATTTTTTTCATTGAATGTTATAGATAGATATCTATATATATAGATAGATATCTATCTTTATATATATATATATATATATAAAGATAGATAGATAGATAGATAGATAGATAGATAGGTGTGTGTGTGTATATCTCTCTCTCGATATATATATACACACACATATATATATATATATATATATATATATATATATATATGTGTGTGTGTGTGTGTGTGTGTATATATATATATCGAGAGAGAGAGAGAGAGAGAGAGATGTGTGATATATTACACGCACACATGCAGTATCTATCTATCTATCTATCTATCTATCTATATATCTATATATCTATATTTCTTTACATATAGATGCTGACACTGTTGTGTTAAATGTCAGGCTTTTTCTGAGTACAGAACACCAGTATACTTCTTGAAAGCTCACACCAGGGCGTTTTTTACGCCGGTTTGGTGGGTTCAGTGTGAATTACTAAAGGTGAACGAAAGCGGTATGGTGGTCGTCTTGGCAGCTTAGTAGTGCGATCTCTGTGTGAAAGTGGCTATAATGAGAGACACACAGAGAGAAAGACGAACTTGGAGGACATGGAACAAGAGACAGAAAAAGGAAAAAGAACATTTAAAGTAAGAGACAGATGAGACAAGAGCAAGGGAGACCGAGAAGGATAAAGTACAGGGCCAACATGTGATTGCTAGATGTGTGGGTCAGAGTATCTTTAAAATGGCTGTTCTAGTGGAGTGTTCCTAGTGTTCATTGGGTGTCACCTACGGTTATATACTCAGCATTTGTCATTTGAAGATAAATATGTGTATACATGTATATTTTTATGACATGATGAGAAAAATGACTAATGCACACTGTACTATTAACAGTGTCCCAGCTGGACGGCTATCATGGTCAGCTAGTTGTACACATATACGTGTTTCCAAGCGCCAGATATAGGTCAGGAAAAGATGTAACCAAACATTAGAAAAGAAATAACGTGCATCTTTTATAACTCCTCAGTCTTACCAGTTAAGGGTGCAGCCAGCCTCATAGATTTTCCTGTTCATTTTCCTGTTACTTTGGTGACTGTGAGTCGTATTCAAAGTCTGCAAATTAAGTTCAAAAGTTACGTCAGTATTTACATTGGAGAAGTTCTCAGTGTTTAGTGCTGGTTTATGCAAGTGCTTCACTCAAATTGCTGGCGGGTCATTTAGATTAATAAAATGACCTCTGTGCCAGTCAAAATGTTTAGACAACCCATCTAATTTAAAGAAAAAAATTCAGCTAAAATTTAATTCCTTTTTTCAGTTTTTCAGAACAATACTGAAGACATCAGGCTATGAAATAACATGGACAATTACACTGCCAGGCAAAAGTTGTCACACCTTCTAATTTCATAGTCTTTTTTTATTTTTATTTCTTTCTATATTTTAAAACAATGCTAAAGGCATTCAAAATATACAATAGTCTCCTCTGAACAATTGATATTGAGATGCGTCTGCTACTTATGCTCTGTAAAGCCTTCATTACGGCTCTAATCTGCGGTGCTGTAAAGTGGTGATTTTTGAGGCTGGTAATTCTAAATGAACTTCTCTTTCTTCTCTTCTTTTCCTGGAATGGTCTTCATGAGAGCCATATTCATTATGGTGCTTGATGGGTTTTGCAAGTGCACTTGACAATACTGTTGTTGCAAGAGCTATTCCAGAACCAATGACCTTCATCTCTTCACTTAATTAGCTATGGCCATTATTGTTCTAAAATGTAAAAAAAATAAATCCGCATTTGTATCCAAACTTTTGACTGGTACTGTATATAATTAAGTAAAGACAAACATGTCTATCATTATGTTAAGACCTGAGAGTCTGTCAAGAACATTAAAATAAATATCTTGAAGTGTGGTCACAAAAGTCATCAAATTCCATGAAAAACTGGCTCTCATGGGAATCTTCCCAAGAAAAAATAAAAATAAAAAAAGACGTCCGTCCCCTTTAGCAAATAAGTTCATGTAGAGTTACCAGCCTTAGAAATCGCTCAGAAGATTAGTGCCTATATGAATGATGACCGCTTTACAATGCTCAAGTAGCTAAAACATCTCAGCATCAACTGTTCAGAGGAAATTATCTCATATATTGGATGCCTTTGTAGAAAATTGTAGAACATTGTAGAAAATATTAATATAGATATACCATGGAAAAGAATGTGGGTTCTGAATGTTTGCCTGGTAGAGCAGGTGTTATTAAACCTACATGCCAATGCACATGTCTGTGCAATTTAATAGATTATGCAATTTAACTGATCTTTTGTTGGTCAATTCATGAGTTTTCAATTCAGAATTGTGACACTTTTTAAAGTTTAAAGTTTTTATTTTATTTTTTAATAATTAATTATTTGCAAGTATCTAGACAATGGTGTAGAACTGAAATATCCCACAGCTCTTGCATTTCCTTCTGGAAATATTCTCATATTTTGTAATAGTATTGCTTCTTCTTTTGAGTTGATTTTATCAATTGATACAATACTGCCACCTACTGGACTGGAAGATTGGCAGTAAATGAATGTTATGAATGTTATTTTAAACAGTTAACAACCCCAGTGACACAGCATTTTAATGCTTATTAGATACATTTTCTAGCTATTAATACATTAAAACCTGTAAGAAAACCAGACAATATAAATTCAATTTAAAATTACAATGTGCAAAGATTCTATCAAATCGACAGTCTACCTAAGATTCACAGCTCTAGTAGTTAAGACTGAAAAAGTGACTTGTCAAGTCAGGAAGAAAAATGTGCATGTGGTTGTCCGGGGTGTAATGGCAGTGTTTCCCACAGGTCAGAAATATACTGGTGGTAATCGCCTGCAGCGCAGGCCGCCATTACCTCAACACAATATTTAATTTATTTAATATTTCTATTAATTCCACATTTCACATTAAACTACAAACCTTCCACTCCATACAGGTATGTGAAGAGTAAGACAAAGTAAAAAATTAAGAACTAAACACTCTTTGGTGTATAAACATGGCACTGCTTGTCGGAGCATGTAGCCCTGCAAAACAATTTTTTTGCCATTAATATGTTTTCATAAATATATGGTGACAGGATTGTGCAATATAGAGTGACGTATTCTTTTGTTCAGCACAAGCTAGGCAATTGGATGAACTGAATTTTATTTTATTTTAACTAGCCATACGATCATGACTAAGCAAAAAAATTGCAATATAGGTCACAAAGGCATAGAAAAAAAAAAGTAAGTCGCTCTGGATAAGGGCCAAATGCCTAGATGTAGATGTAGATGTATAGAAATAGCACATATTCATGTTTTTATGATTGTGAAAAAAAATATATTTATGCACATTTTCTACATTTCTGTGACACAATTCCCATATTCCAGTAGCATTAAAATGTGCACTATTGAAATGTATTGAGAACTTTATTTGTACATGACACATCAGAAAGCCCAAATATGCAGTTAGACGTCTGAAGCCTCCTACAGATGGAGGAAAATGAAAAATAGATACTAGTCTTCTCACATATGCGATCATATTGTATTCATAAATGTTCACAACATACATTTGTATCTTTACTATAAACAGTTTATTAATTCAAGCTACCTGGCCTGTTTAGTATCATCATGCTCTATTAGGGACAGAATACACACTGAACAGTGTGGCGTTGTGGTGGGAGCGATGTGTGTTAAATTCCCTCAGACTGTCTTTAGAACAGCGGGATGAGCCTTTTAATATAGTCGTAACAGTCGGGACAATTTTGTTTACATCATTTACAATGATGTTGAGATAACGTTAAATGTATGACATAAATACAACCTCAAAACAATAAAACTGTATTAACATTACCAATTAACATTCACGCAACGTCTGACCACATCCATGGTCCCTTTAGATTCAGGGTTTAGCATTCAGATCAGAGACTGCAACTGACACAACAGCTTCCTGCACACAGTGTTAACATTAGTCTTGTAATGGTACATTTTTGTTTCATTTTCTTTCAGAAATATTACCGTAATGTGCATCTTAGCTTCCAAATGACTCTACTGCATTATGGTGTTTACGCAGCGTACAAGCTGCATCATGTCCGGTTTCAGAGAACAGATCTCAGATGTTAAGCAGGGTTGCTTTTCAATCTAATATTTCGGTAAATTGCTGATGTACAGGATTTGTCGTACACTCAGAATTACTAGTGTCAAAAGCATGTCTGTAGTGGTCCAGTGGTAAGCACCGTGTTCTTGCTGCAGCAAGCAGAGTTCGAGTCCCTCTCAGGCCATCAACTTGATATGAATGCTGTTTTAAAGTCATTGTTGGGGGCAAAGTTATCCGATTGTCATGTAGTCAGTGTTACTCGGAAGCAGTTTCATCACAGTAATAGTAACAATCAAAATCAGCTTAATACAAACATGGCCAAATTAACGTCACCACAACATTTCGACAACAAAAAATTCCTGCTGGGTAATAATTAATCACATATTATGGGTTTCATCACAAATTGGTAAAACAGCTATTTTTGTTTAGTAGTGAAGATGCCCGTAGAACGTTACTAAATTATTTTTTTTGTTTCCCCTGACATTTCCTGTGCTGCTCAAGATTATAGCTCTTCCTCCAAATGAATGGTTTTATTAATAGTAAATGCTTTGTAATTAGTGTGAGTGTCTCCTTTATTACATTGGGATGGAAAAGGATTTACTATTAATAAGGCAGAATGCACAATGGCATGTCATGCCGCTTTCACTTATAAGGGTCTATAACCCTGGTGAAGGCATTCTGCAGGTATTTATAGTAAACTGTATCTAAATAATTGAAGGGGTCCTTGTGTCTATCAATAAAAAGCCTTGTTTAAATCTATAGCTGGCACCAGAATCAAGGTCGACACAATTTCACACTGGCATACCAGCTCTCATTTTGTCTTTTCGTATTCCATTTCATAATTCAAATCAATGTTGATTTTCATATTGTCTTAGTTTCAATTGTCCTAAAATTCAAATTAGTGGAAGTATATTATAGACCGTTCGTGTCAACGAGAAGCTGTGAACACTCACGTCCTGTGAGTCCTGATTAACCACACGCTGCTTTGTGTGTGTCTATATTTAAAAAATTGGTCTAGATGAATTTAAAACTAGTGGTTAAAAGTAATAAACATGGTATCTGGTGTTGTGTGCATGCTCATTCTGAAGTGTTTGGTTGGAGTCTAAGCAAATCACACAAGATAGATAGGATTAAATAAATAATTTCGACTTTAGTAACAGCACGATGGGTAGAAAGCATAATGTCACAGCAACGTATTTCATAATGTATTATTACTCTGTTAAACTCCAGGGTTATGATTCATCTTCAAGCTTATTCTCTAGAAACTACAGTAAACTAATATGATGGGGATGGAGCTACAAGTGTGAGGAATGTGCGCCTGGGCCCTGCAAGTGTAATGGATTAAGCGGATAACAAACAATGATATAAATACAGAAAATGGATAGTGAGTGTGTAGAGAGAGGGAGGAAGAAAGAAAGAGAAAGTTACATAAAGACATAATAAATTATAAAATGTGGCTTAACAGTTATAAATTCCTTTCACCTTACACCTCATTGGAGGAAGAATTGTCCTGGCATTGTTAAACGTGCAAAGTAGGAGTCTGTGAGCAACACGCGGACACACACACATACAGAGTGCACACTTAGAGCACATGTATATGTAACATTGCAACCCTGCATGCAATAACCCAGATGGTGTCTCACTGACATATACACATGTGGACAAAATTGTTGGTACCCTTCAGTCAATGAAAGAAAAACTCACAATGGTCACATAAATAACTTTAATCTGACAAAAGTAATAATTAAAAAAAATTCTATGAATGTTAACCAATGAAAGTCAGACATTGCTTTTCAACCATGCTTCAACAGAATTATTTAAAAAAATAAACTCATGGAACAGGCCTGGACAAAAATGATGGTACCCCTAGAAAATACTGAAAATAATGTGACCAAAGGGACATGTTAATTCAAAGTGTGTCCACTAATTAGCATCACAGGTGTCTACAATCTTGTAATCAGTCAGTGGGCCTATATATAGGGCTCCAGGTAGTCACTGTGTGGTTTGGTGACATGGTATGTACCACACTCAACATGGACCAGAGGAAGCGAAGGAAAGAGTTGTCTCAGGAGATTCTAAAGAAAATTATAGACAAGCATGTTAAAGGTAAAGGCTATAAGACCATTTCCAAGCGGCTAGATGTTCCTGTGACTACAGTTGCACATATTATTCAGAAATTTAAGATCCATGGGACTGTAGCCAACCTCCCTGGACGTGGCCGCAGGAGGAAAATTGATGACAAATCAAAGAGACGGATAATCCGAATGGTAACAAAAGAGCCCAGAAAGACTTCTAAAGAGATCCAAGGTGAACTTCATGCTCAAGGAACATCAGTGTCAGATCGCACCATCCGTCGTTGTTTGAGCCAAAGTGGACTACATGGGAGACGACCAAAGGAGGACACCATTGTTGAAAACAAATCATAAAAAAGCCAGACTGGAATATGCCAAACTACATGTTGACAAGCCACAAAGCTTCTGGGAGAATGTCCTATGGACAAATTTGAACTTTTTGCCAAGGCACATCAGCTCTGTGTTCACAGATGGAAAAATGAAGCATATCAAGAAAAGAACACTGTCCCTACTGTGAAACATGGAGGAGGGTCTGTTATGTTCTGGGGCTGCTTTGCTGCATCTGGCACAGGGTGTCTTGAATCTGTGCAGGGTACAATGAAATCTCAAGACTATCAAGGGATTCTAGAGAGAAATGTGCTGGCCAGTGTCAGAAAGCTGGGTCTCAGTCGCAGGTCATGGGTCTTGCAACAGGACAATGACCCAAAACACACAGCTAAAAACACCCAAGAATGGCTAAGAGGAAAACATTGGACTATTCTAAAGTGGCCTTCTATGAGCCCTGACCTCAATCCTATTGAGCATCTTTGGAAGGAGCTGAAACATGCTGTCTGGAAAAGGCACCCTTCAAACCGGAAACAACTGGAGCAGCTTGCTCATGAGGAGTGGGCCAAAATACCTGCAGAGAGGTGCAGAAGTCTCATTGACAGTTACAGGAATCGTTTGATTGCAGTGATTGCCTCAAAAGGTTGTGCAACAAACTATTAAGTTAGGGGTACCATCATTTTTGTCCAGGCCTGTTCCATGAGTTCATTTTTTTTTATAATTCCATTGAAGCATGGTTGAAAAGCAATGTCTGACTTTCATTGGTTAACATTTATAGAATTCTTATTTATTATTACTTTTGTCAGATTAAAGTTATTTCTGTGACCATTGTGAGTTTTTCTTTCATTGACCAAAGGGTACCAACAATTTTGTCCACGTGTGTAGCTGTACACAATGTGCTCATTGGTTTGCTGACATATTCTCCCTGTGTCAGAAACTCACACACACACATTCACATAGAGTTTTTGATGCATGCATCGGGTTCTGGAAGTTGAAGCTGTGTTTCCTCAGTCTGCAGTTTACAACAGACTGTCAGCTTCCCTCTCGTTCGTACTTCACACTTGCGTGTGAGCGTGTGCGCAAGCGCGCGAGGTTATTTTTGTGTGCACACATATCAGATGTGGTCGGACGAGTTACAGAGGAATGTTAGCAGCCAAGATGTGCAGCTAATGCCATATCTAAAAGCACAGAGCTCATAATCAATATTAAAATTTCAGTCAGCTGCAATGCAAATCCCCTTAATACACAACCAATTGTGTGTGTGTGTGAGAGTGTGTGTGTGTGTGTGTGTGTGTGTGTGTGTGAGTGATTGAGCGCTTGTTGGCCGCCTTTCACTGGAAGGACCAAAACCCTCACTCCTGACGCAGTACATAATCTCCTGAAATAATGTTCGGAATTCAGGGTGTGATTTTTATTATGAAGGCTTGGCTCGGTGATCAAGGAGAACAGGCGTGGACACACGTGCGTGAACGCTTTATCTTGGCAGTCGACCTTCTCTCATCATTTTTTCTAATCAACTTTGTTAAAACTCAAAGAAAATGAGCTTGACGGTGTGCTGCAAAAATCTGAAGCTTACACTAATAAGAAGCACATGTGTACCAGACCTCTTACAGCATTCCCATATTATGTAAAAGGGAATTCTGAGAACTCTAATGTTGTGGAAAAAAGTGGACCCAATCAGCCTGTTTTCACTAACAAGGTGCTGGTTCTTGTTCCCAATTCAGCAGCTGATTCAGAACCGCATATTTTTTATTGCATAATAACTCCTTATGACCAATATATTATATTTATGAGGATAAATGAAGATATTTTCCGTGTTGTTGATAAAATATGGACATTTTAAATTGACTAAGCTTAAAAAAAAAAAACCCAAAAAATTCCCTTAATTCCTCAAAACTGAGTGCTAATACTAACAAACATTCCCTTAGATGTCTCCTAGAGATTGGATGATGTATTCTTCTTTGTTTTCAATATTTTCCCGCAAAATATTAAAAGTTGCTAGTGTAAAGAGACCACTCAATACATATGAAGAGATAAACAGCAATACATGGTCTTTTTTTTTTTTCATTTCATTTTCTTCTACTTACTTGGAACAGTTATAAACAGTTCCAAACCAGTTGTCATAAGCATAATCAGTGTTGGTGGCGGCTCTTCAGTCACGTGTTCACACATCGAAGTGAAGGAAGTGAAGACAGAAGTGCAAGCTCTAAAATCCTCAGCGGTGGTTATTTTTATGCTGCTTCGTAAGAAACTTATCGGATTTCACAGTGGTTTGTTTTTCAGTAGTCGAAGCGAAAAAGGAAAAAGTGTTGCAGGTTAGTACCTGCTGTATATTATGTATATCAAGTTACACTGTCTGGACTACTTTTAGCTTTGATTATAGCACAACTTGTGTCAACAAAGTTCTCGCAACATCACAACAAATGTTTCTGTCGAGACCTGCATTACATTTTGGTCGAGAGTTGAACCACTTTGTAAAGTCTTCTCCATCACGTTCCAAAGATTCCCTGGGGTTAACTGTGACTCCCGTGATACCCTGGTAATTCAGTACATTCAGGTCATAGCTGACTTAATTTTATTGCCACATAAAATTGCTGAGCCTAGCCCTGACCATCTGAAGCAACACCAGATCATAACACTGCCTCCGGAGACTTGTACAGTAGACGCGCTGCATAATGGGTGCATTGCTTCATGCTCTTCTCGTCAATCTGGACTCATCAGACCACATGACCTTTTTCCATTGCTCCAAATTCCAATCTTTAAAGTTCCCTAACAAATTCAAGCTTTTTTCCCCAAATGATTCCCGCTAACAAATGTTTTTTTATGGCCACACAGCTGTTTATTCCCATGTGGAATGTATGTGGAAATGCTATTACTTTCACTGTTAAACATAACTCTAATTTCTACTGTCATTAGATTGTGTGATTTTTGATCACAGTCGTTTATGATTTCTTATGACCATATTTCTTATGGTCCAGAACCATCCTTTCTAACAATGCAAATTCCAGTAATTTCAGTAATCTCCTTAGTTGTTTTCTTTGCTTGATGCAGTTGAGTCATTTGACTTTTGTGAATCAAACATCTTTCCCATGATGAGGGATTATGTTCTCTGACATGGTTGTTTAAGAAGCTACACACGTCATCAGTTAGGGTTAAAAGAATTCTCCCCAGCTAAAACATATTCAGTTTTTTTTTTTTGTTGAGCAGGCAGTGTGTAATAGGTCTGTTAGTGTTTTGGTCCTCCTGGTTTGTGCACGTTCGAACATTGTCATGGTATATTTTCTGCTTTTTCATAATTCGTTTTGGTCACAATAAAACAGGAGCTAAGCAGAAATGTCCTTTGTGCTGTGCTACTCTAAGCAGAGACAACACATGCAGACTTTGTGTGTGTGAGAGAGAGAGACAGAGAGAGAGCCAGTTGTGTACCAGTCGAGTGGGTTATGGTGGTTAGATGCTACAGTATATACATGATCTAGTCATTGTCTGTCATTTTTGCTCTCTCTTTCTATCTTTCTCTCAGTCGATTAGTGTCTCTTTCTGTCTGTTTCACTCTTCCAGTCTCTTTCTCACCATTTCTCCCTCTCTCTCTCCCTCTCTCTCACTCTCCCTGACCGTTCTCTGTCTCACTTTCAATCAGCTGCCCTCGATTTCTCTCCGTCTGGCTCTCAGTGCTGGTTGGTTCTTGTCTCCTGACTCAATTGGTCATGCTCTACCACTCTTTGTCTCAGTCTGTTTCTCGCTGTCTCTCCCCTCTCTCTGCTAATTTTATTCCTTTCTCTGTCTCTCTCTCTCTCTGTACCTGTCTTCTGATGTTCTCTTCTCCATTTACTTCTTTATTCGTTGCTCTCATTCTGTCTGTTCTCCCTCTTCCCCACTCTCTGTCAGCGTTAATAAATGGCTCTTCATTTGGTCCCTCATCACCCTTCTCAGATTAAATTGGCAAAATGAGATCCTGATTGATTTTTTTACACACAGATGGGTCTTGCTGGCAGTGTCTGTGTGTCCGGGTAAAATGTGCATGTGATGTACATGACTGGTCTAGGGATGGGTAGGGAGGAAGAGATAGAGAAGAAATACCTAAATATTGGCCTGATCTATTTCAATTTGTAAGATTGCAACAAAAGAGTTAGATTGACGTGAACAGTGTAGCCCAGTTATACTCATGTAGCGAAGTTTAATAGTTAAAGCTTTGATACTAATATTCCCAGCAAGTAAGGGGAGCTTAAAGACACTAGTCTGGCAACATGCAGGCTGCAGGCTTAAATCGTCACACTCTCTTTTAAAAAAGGACCACAGCCATCCTAGTTCTGGATAACCTGCTCTCTACACAAGGCCTAGCAACATTTGGAAAAGGAGGCATAGCACTTTTCACAAGCTAGGCTTTACGCTCTCTGTCTCCATCCTACCCATCTTCACCCTTCGCATATTCTTTTTTTTTTTTTTGGATTTTTTCCCTGATTTTCTCCCTAAATTATTCGTGTCCAATTCCTCCCCGTCACTAGGGGGCTCCCACATTAAGGCTACTACTACCACTCAGCCGGGAGGGCCGAAGACTATCACATGTTTCTTCCGAACTACGTGACGCCAGCCGACCGCATCTTTTCGAACTGCTTGCTTGCGCACCGTTGGGGGCGGCGTAACACACTCGGAGGACAGCGCTATCCGCTCCCTCCGTTGCGCGAGCTCACAGACGCCCCTGACTGGCTGTAGAGCCGTGATTAATGTGGGAGCACCAAGTACCTCTCATCCCTCCCCTCTGAGAGAGCTCGGCCAATCAGCTCTCTCTAGACCTCCGGCTGCGAGAGGTTACAGCACCACCCAGGATTCGAACTAGCGATCTCCGGATGATAGGGCGAGCGCTTTTACCACTGCGCCATTCAGAGGCCACCCTTCGCATATTCATCCTTCAGCTTCATCCTTCTTCTCACCCACCCCGTCTGCACCCTCTCTGTCTTCATCCTTCTCAGCTTCATCCTCCATCTTCCCTCACTTTCTCACCTTCCCCATTTTCACCATCCCTGTCATCTTCATCCCTGTCTTCCCCCTTATTGTCTTTAAGCTCTGTGGGCCAAATCGTCACCCTCATGACCTTACCTTTTCCGTCTTTCCTTTCCCTACCTTTACCTTCTGCACCCTGTCTTTGCCCTCCTCGTCTTCACTCTGCCCATCTTCGCCCTCCTTGTCTTAGCCCTCCCCATCTTCAGCAGCCCTGTCATCATCATCCCCAGTCTCCACCTTCCCCTTCCTTACTCTCACCGTCTTCACCTTCCCGTCTTCGTCCTCCTGAAGTGTGATACGAAAGCGCTAACAAGTGGGTGGGAATCGACAACAACTATAAACTGCGAGAAAGATGAGGTTAAAATAAACTCAAATGTCTCAAATGGCTTTATTGAACAGATGGATATTATTTCTCAGTTAAACAGGGTCTTTAATGTTTAGTTGTAGTGGTATAGACATTCAGTGTGCATGATCTGGTTGATAAAGTTGGTATATAGTTATTAGCTCCTTTATCCTCATAGCTCCAGTGCAAATTTAAAGAAGCAAACTTCAGATCTTGAAAACAGGAAAACTCCCTTTTTGCCCAGACATTTACTGTGCAGTTTTGAGATTTAAACCCTGCACTGTTTAACTGAATGATTGGCTTGTTGTCTGTCATGATTTCTAATCAACTTTGGATTATGAGGAAATCTAATAAGTCCACTGGGGTGATAGTCACACTTTTGTGATTTCACCTCCTCATCTTTGCTATTATTGTGCGTGTGTGTAAAACTGAAGCTCTGGTGAATGAAGAGCCTCTAGGAGCTGCGTACTATCCCTGATCTTGTGTTTGACAGGTCATTTATCGCAGCAGAGGAACTGTACAGTCAGTGGTGCCTGAGCACAGTCTGTGTGCATTCGAACTCACTAATATTTGTATTCCTGTTCGGCAGAGATACGCAGTTCTGTATACACTTGTGTACGTTATCATTCTGCATTTGTAAATCACAGACCCAGGCGTCGGGCCAACCTGCGCAAGAAGAACTTGTTATTGAGATTCCTTGCTGTGCCACCACCAAGTGGAGCTCAGAATAGTGCTGTGCAGAATATTTTCAGATTTAGGAAGATGAACCTGTTGCTACTTGTTCAGTAATGCTCCATGCACTCACTCACACGGTCTCAAAGCTGGGGCCAGGTTTTGTTTGTTCACCTGAGAGGTGTGTGTTCAGCTGATTCAGGATACAGGACAGGAAGATTAAACACAGGGGACATGCCTTTAACCTGACCTACACAGTGACGTTGTCGGCTGAGGTGTGTTAAAACATGCGGATAGTAAAGGCGTTTGGATAAATAAGAGAAGCCTCTGGTCTCTCCGTGTCATGATGTATTTTTTTAATTCTTTATTATAACACTGTATTTCAGTTCTATCATGATCAACTTTAAATCGGCGCTGCACGCACTGACATACTGTACACACATTCAATTAGAGTTATTTGGAGAGGATTGAGGGTTGTTTTGCTCCATGCTTACAAACTCACTCGCTCTGGAGTTTTGGTTCACATGGTTGTCATAGGAACACAAGCGAAGCCTCTAGCTGCCATGGTGACCCAATAAAAAGTATGTTTTAGGTGAGTGTGCAGCTTCGCTTGAATAAAAAGGTGGATAAAGTTCTTGTTGTTCTCTGGATAAAAGTTCTTGTTGTTCTCTCTGTCTTTCTTTCTCGCTCTCCTTATTAATCTTCGACACGCACAAACATACTGTGTGATGCATACTGTACAGATCTACCTGACATTAACCTTAGTGAGCAAAAGAAAGTATTTTGGCTTCAGCATTTTGAATACTTTTCAGACAGAAGCATGTTGTCCTTATGGGAATCTGCCAGACTTTCCAACAATAGCAAAATTGTCAAATATATTCGCCTAGATCCCAGATATAGAGTATCTACATTTAGGCCCAAGTGAGGTGCACATACTGATGCATGCACACTGTTGTTGTAAAGCATTACAGTTTCTACAGAATAAAGTACATTTCAAGAGCAGATCTCCAACAATAACATTGGCGCTCACTTCCCCATTCCTGTGTTTTTGTCCATGAAGCTCCGCCCAAGGATATACGGTGGCCCGCAGGAGGCACGTCCAAACACAATAAAAAGCAATCCATTTCAGAAGTCAGTTTTCCCAGTGAAAAGAGCTTAGAAAAAAAAACACTATTGCACTGGTGTGAATGAGTGTACAAGAGTGTACAGCAATTTATCTGTATCCCACTAACACACATTCATGACCCCAATGTAAGATTTGTCAGCGTTAAAATGGGGAACACTCGTGAAGCTATTTTTGGTGCATAAACACAAGTAAGCAAAAATACTCTAGTCCTTTTTTATGTAAATGTTTGTTTTATGTAAATGAATTAGAGATGGTGAACTTGTAACATGTACAGATAGAGACCTGCAAATTTTCTCTCTCTTTCTTTAGTAGATGCTTATCTCCTATCATTAATCTCCCTGTCTGTTCTCTCATCTTCATTTTTCTCTCCTATCATCCTCTCCCCCTCACCTGTTTTATCTTGTTATCTTCTCATTGTTTCTTTCAGATCTTTTTTATAAATCCTCTGTTCTGTTGTTCATTTAATCAGATCCCTCTCTCATAGCTTTTCCGACAATTTATTCAGGCTCCTTTCAGCACTCCGCGTCTCTGCCACGCTCCCCGTTTCCCTCTTTCCCACTCCGCTGATGAAAGTTTAAAGCTCTATAAAAGTCTGTCAATCCGCCAGCGTTTACTAATGAACACGTCCTCATTGATATTGGATTTACATCAGGGGGCTAGTTTATCTATTTAAACTCACTCAAACATGCCAATGCAACGTACTTACAAGTATGCGTGTGTGCGAGAGAATTATTCAGTTTGTCAGTTGGTCAAATGTAAAGTTTCAGGAAACCACACCCTTCAAAGTACAGTAATTTCAAACCTCAGCACATATTCATATGTTTTAACTCACATAACTGAAACTGACCGAAAGACTATAGCTGAATGACTTCGAGCCATAGTGCACACTAAATGCTAAAGCAGCTAGCTAATAAGGTCGTTAAATGATTAAGTATTCACAAGGTGTCTATGCAACTAGAATAATTCATTTCAAACCTCAGAAAATTAGTGTTTTTAGCTTTCAAAAACATTTTGCCATAATACTCAATCATAGAACATTGCGCTACGTTTCTGGTACAAGTCTGCTTACTAGAGTTCTTGCTAATGTTGTTCATTAGCCTGCCATGCTATTTGACTGTCCTCTTAGGTCAGTGGTAACCGATTTGATCCAAAAACAAGTGGTTTTCAAGTCAAACCGGTACTTGTGATGAAATTTCTCATGAATGATGTGGTAAAAACGATTGCTTAAGGTCTTCTGTAGATGTCAGAGTACAGTCAGGAGATTCTTAGTTGCAGTAAAAAGTTAGAACGGAGCAGACGTTTTAGGAATTACATTTGTGATTTAATGACCGTCCCAGCGCTTGAAGCCCACAGCAGTCGTTCCCACGAACAGTCAGCGTGTGGAATGCCTGATCCTGTAAAATCGACAGACAACTTGTCACCAACTTGCAGAAGAGATGCATCTGTCTGTGGGAACGGTACACACAATAATTCACAGGCCACCGCAGTTCCAGAATCGGACTGCACGTCAGGTACCAAGTGAGCGCTCTGCCTTCGACCGGCACAGAGAACGCTAATCCACAGTGAGTTAAAGAAACTACACAGGAGGACAGCCAGTCCGATCATGACTCTGGTGTACCCTGAACTAGTGAAACACTGGAATGAGTGTATAAGTGTATCAGAGAATTATATAGAGAAATAAAGATAGTTTACTACCTTTCCTGTGGTTACTCATAACTGTGTTCTGTACTATCAAAAGTCCCAGTTTGGCTTGAACGCCCTTAACACATGATTAGATTTATCCTCTCTAGAGGATTTACCTTTTTAAAAACGCACAGTTTCTCTCAGAGAATTATTTTAAAATGTCATTCAGTCTTCCTCTTTTTTTTTTTTTTTTCCTCTACTGTATGTGTGACTAAAAGTTGTATGTTTGAGAATATAGCAAAGTCATGCTGCATTAAGGGCACCTTGTGGACAGAGCTAAGAAGTGCACTAGTCCTAGAAGGAAGTCCTAGCCAAGCTCAAAGTTGATGAAACTGATATGAAATCATCCCCAAGTGTTTATTTTGCATTATTAGTTATTTAATACACCAACCACTACCGCACTAAAAAAATGAGGCCGTCAGTGATGGCTGTGGAGTGTGATGGAGAAATATGAGATGAGTTATATATGATACAGCATGATATGAGATAATCTCCTAATTATCTTAGCAGCAAAACATTAGCAACCACACACACATTATTCCTTTCTATTACTCCCTTCCTCAGCTTCAGGAAGGAAAAAGACAGACGGAGGCAGAGAGATCTCTTTGGCAGCTCCTCTTTTACAAAGAGGGAGGAATAAAGATGCCAAGATAAAAGATGAGTGTGAGAGAGAGCGGTAGAAAATGAAGTGCAAAAAAATTGAAGAGGAAAAATGTTCCGAGGCATTGTGGGAGACTGATGGTGTTATTTTCTCACTTCTTTAATGTGGATAGCTTGGCAGAGAATGTGAAGTTTCTCACCACAGCTATTTCTACCTCTCACACTGCATTACAATCAGACATGTTGAAAGACGTACACCGCCCCCCCCCCCCCCCCCCCCCATCTCTTTCTCACCAATCAAGATCTTCTTTCCTCTTGCCAAATTTTACTGTCATGCTTTATTTAGAAAATCAGTGTAGTCAGCAACCCTGTATGTGTGTATATATATATATATATATATATATATATATATATATATATATATATATATATATACTGGAATTAATGCAGTATATTTCAGTGCTCCTGGAATTCCAGTAAGTATGCATAATAATGATGATAATAATAATCATGTTTATGTTTTTTCTGTCTTGCAGAGTCTTCAAGAAGTCTAGCCCCAACTGCAAGGTAATTTTCCTGGATGTGTGTGTGCGAGTACATGTTATAAGCTCTTTCCTTCCTCTCTTTGGACATCTCCTTCCATGTTGCTCTTTCACTTTCTCTATTATTTATTCCTTTCTGTTCATTCCTACTGTTCTCTGTCTCAGTGTCTCTATGTATGATGGAGGGGAGCGCGTGTGTGTGTGCGTGCGTGCGCGTGCGTGCATGTGTGTGCTTGTGTGTGTGCGCGCGCGTGTGTAAGATGTTTTTGTGATCTCATTCGGTCTGGCAGGGTCATCTACTAGAAGGGTGTGGAGCAGCTTGGGGTCAGTTTAGAATTCAGTTTAGATTCAGACTTTTTGTTGTATAACTATGTTTTTGTTTGTGTGTGTGTGTGGGGATGTGGCATATAATTTGGGAAAGGAACACCAAGCAGTTTCAGTTGCTACAGTACCTACTTAAATGTTTAAGTGACATCAAACTTGTGTTTTTCTCCTAGCTTACAGTCTACTTGGGCAAAAGGGACTTCGTGGATCATCTAGATCATGTGGATCCAGTTGGTGAGTCTGGAGAAGAAATATGCATCTCATTTAGACCTTTTATCTAAATAGATTTTCTTTGGCAAAACCAACCCACTTGTAGGTCACCGACACACCAGAGGAAGCTATCTCAACATGCTAGTTATTACAAAGGAAGATACATCTGTAACAATAAATGTTACATCTGTGTTACAAATTGGATTTAAACATAAGTTTAGTATTATTTAATCTGTATTCTGACTTGATGTGAGAATTTAAATAGAGAGTGTGGATCATTTCTATAGCGTGTAAGTCAGAGTCAACGTAGTCAGCATGTCCTTTGAAATGCTTTAGCAGGACAAGTTTACTCTCTTCCTTACATAGGGAACAGTCTGGCTTTGGGAAAAGTAATGTGTTTTATTTTCTCCAGTGCCTCTTCTCATCACTGATGTGCCTGTTTCTCTCGCTGTTGCCATGGCAGCTAAAACCAATTTAGTTGCATTAGAGAGATATGAGAGTTTCATTAATGAAGATGATTATAATGTAGCTGAATGTGCAAAGAAGAGTTGGAGTTCCAAATCTCAAGTTTTGTAATTATTACCTTTTACAAGGTGATTGTTATAATTGTTGCCTCCTTCACTCAAGCACAGTGTGCCGGTATGTGTGCACTTAAGCGGAGCTGGGAAAACGAAGGTTATTATCTGGGCCCAGTTGTATTCAGCTGAGTGTAATTTGGGTAAAAAAGAAAAGCATTGTGTAGACCTGAACAAAGAACTTTGTATAAGTTGTGTCTAGTGGCATTTTATAAATCATTTAACACCATTATCAGTTTGTGTGAATTGTGTTTTGTCTGTTGTAAGATGATTAGGATAAAAGTGTTTATTGCTACTACAGTATACAGCCAAACATTTGTCAAGCCATGTAATAAGTGAATTATTGTTTCATTTTTGACCAAAGATGTCATCAGCTGAATGTATTTTTAGGTTCGAAATTATTAATTATTATTATTGATTATTACTATTATTATTAAAGGAGCAATTTGTGATTTGTAGTCTGTGAGATGAGTTGCAGGTGAGCTCCTCTATGGTGTAATTTATTTAACAAAAATTAGATGCTGCTAATCCTCGGCCCTGGTTAATTGATCATCACCAGGTGATCATGTGGATCCAGTTGGTCCACATGATCCAGTTCATCAGACCTTCTAAAAGCAGAAGTTTTGGTTTGCTGGTCTAGAGCTTTCAGGTGCATGTTAACACAATGCCAAGAGGGAAAAACTTAAGGAATAGTCTAAGACAAGAAATTGTTGGAAGAGGTTATAAAACCATTTACGAACAATTTGGAATTCACTAGTCAATAGTATTCAAAAGTGGAAACCATTCAAGGTCAGACCGGCAATGCATAGAGAAATACAAAAAATCCTAAGAGCTACTTCTCAGACCCTACAGGCCAGTTAGAAGAAGACTGAATAAGTATGATTTGTTTGGAATGGTTGCCAGGATGAAAACATTTTCTGTCTGAAAAAACATGGAACCATGACTGAGGTTCACAAATCTGCATCGGAACAAACTCCAAGGCTTCTGGAGTAATATTCTATGTACAAATGAGACCAAAGTGGAGTTGTTTGGCCTTAATGCGCTTAAGGGCCATGTTTGGCAAAAACCAAACAGCATTTCAACAGAAACACCTCTTACCCAATGTCTATCACAGTGGTGCAGGGGTGATCATTGAGGTTTGTCTTTGCAGCCACAGGACCTGAGCACTTTGACGTCATTGAGTCGACCATAAACGTATTCTAGAGGCAAATCTGAGGGCATCCGTCTAACAGCTAAAATTTAGTCTAAATAGGGTCATGCAACAATTCAATTCAGTTACATTCTATTTGTATAATACTTTTACAAATGGTCATTGTCGCAAAGCAGCTTTTCAGAATCAAAAGAAACTGTAATGATGAAACAGTGAATTAAAATGATTGTCTCTGATGAGCAAGCTGAGGGCAACGGTGGCAAGGAAAAACTTCCTAGGAAGAAACCTTGACAGGAACCAGACTCAACAGGGAAAAATAAAAGAATCAAATTTTTGGAATGGTCTAGTCAAGGTCCAGACCTCAATCAAACTGAAATGCTGTGGCAGCACCTAAACAGAGCTGTTCATTAGCAAATATGTTAAAAAATATGAGCTGAAGCAATGTTGTAAAGATGAATGTGCCAAAATTCCTCCAAAACAATGTGAAACACTGACAAAGTCATAAGGGAATGATTACGTCATGTTGTTGCTACTAAAGGTGGATCTACAAGCTACTGAATCATGGGAAACTTAATGTTTTTGTTAAAAGTTTTTTGGCACAGTGAAAAAAAGTTATATGTTGTTGTTCATCTAGGGTTGTATTTGCCTAATACCAAAACCCAATATAACTTGTTTCATGTTTTTACACAAAACACGTGCAATTAGTTAAAAGAGGCAACACTAACTTTTATATTCAGTATGCTCTGTAGGTGGCTAAACGATGCAACTCTTTTCTGGACCAGAAAATTTTGAACAGATATATGTGTGACATATTTGTGTCAAATGTCAGCTTCTATTCATCTGTGTTTGTAGCCTGATGGTCAGACTGATTACAGTCTATAGGTGAAGAATTTATACCATAACATATATTGACAACTTGTCTGAGCATGTTTTTCCCCAAAGTCAATTAGTTAGTTTGACTTTTGTGATAGATTTGTGTGTGCTTGAGCATGATTTAGTATACTGTCCCTGGCCCTCATAAAGAATTGGGTGAGTTTCATGCATGAGCATAAAACTTGAATTTTGTGATTTTAATAATATGATTGTCTTGATTACGGTTTAAGCAATTCAAACATTTTTACAGAAAATCTCTGTGGTGCATAAATTAAGAAAGGTTCATAAGTCATGTCATTCAAATAAGCCACAAGGCAAATAAAATCATGAACGTTATTGTGCTATGTGAGGACACATCTCTTCAGCACAGAAAGTAGCAGTGTGACGTAAGTGTGCTCAGGCCCGGAATGTTAAGTGGAAGGTGAGTGCAGGCCAGTGGGGGAGTAGCACTTGGGTTCGGTATGAGGCAACCATGTCTGATGTGACCATAAATACAAAACTTATTTCCACTAAAACAAAGGAAAAAAAAATACTTTTCTAAGTACATATATGTATACTTTCTAATGTATAGAAAAAAACAAAACTGCGTCTTAGTATACTTTCTAATTTCTTATTTTTTAGCACAGTATATGTTAAACGCCATACAAAACAAAAATTTTGCCTATGCAAGATGAAATTTTTGTTTTGTATGGAGTTTAACATATACTGTGCTGAAAAATAAGAAAGTAGAAAGTATATTAAGACGCAGTTTTTTTGTTTTTTTTTACTATACAGGATTGATATAAATAAATGTTTAAAGCCATTGCTCTAATGTGACAATAAATTAAAATATGTGTGGTTAATTGTATTTAAAAATCAGTATTGTCAAGTGTATAACGTACTCATTTATTTTATGATTAATGTTTTAAGAAGAAAGTCCCTCAGACTCAAGTTTATTGTACTGAATAGAAAGAAAACCAACTTTCTGACGTACTGAATGAAAAACTTTTTATAATTTATGGGAATTACTGCTATGCTCACATGTTTCCTTCTGTCATCTGAGTTCAGATGGAGTACTTTTGGTCGATCCAGAATACCTTAAAGACAGAAAAGGTGAGGTCAACAATTTGGTCATAAGCCATTTGCTTAAACCTCTCTTGACTATACGTAAATTTGCATCTTTTTTTTTTTATTCTTTCTCTCCTCACCTGGGCAGTGTTCGTGACTCTGACGTGTGCATTTCGTTATGGCCGAGAGGATCTGGATGTGTTGGGATTGTCCTTCAGAAAGGACCTTTACATCTCCACCTTCCAGGCTTTTCCTCCACTGCCTGACGAGCGCAAACCACTCAGCCGCCTGCAGGAGCGCCTGCTCAAAAAGCTCGGCCAGCACGCACACCCCTTTAACTTCACTGTAATTACCACTTCTATTCTTCTTATTCAGGGGACATATTTATCTAACCTATTTTAAACCTACAAATGCTTCTTATTCTTGTAGGTACTGTACATCATACTAGAAACATTTTACAATGATTATTCAATACGATAATGGTACTTAAAACCATTAAACCTTAAAAAAATAATCAAAATATAGTAAATGTTAGTTATTTTGCACCCAAGGAATGTTTTCTTTTTAAAGAACAAAAGACTATACTTTAGCTCTTTTTTTTTTTACTCTTTTTTTTTTTTTTAGAGTTACATTTACTGTAAATATGTGAAATCTTTCTGAAATTAAATCTTTTTCTGTCCTTCCCTCTTTCACTCTTTGATGTAATAAATTATTAATACAGTTATTAATATTCCTATCAAAGCTTTAATGTCCTGTTTTTGATGTCGGGAAACCTTATAACTACAGCTGTCAATACGCCTCCTACAAAGTGCTGACACTGGAGACTCCTTTCCATAAATGCTAAATAAACTTCACCATGCGAACTGGAATCATAGGAATTTTTTTGATGTTCTCATGTCATGAAGTAAATGCATGAAATAAGACAATTTATTGGATTATAAAAATGCACAGATCAGCCTATAATCCTGTGTAAAAGTTAGTGCTCCCTCTTTTAATTTTTATGTAAAACTCATCTGATCTTATCAGGTCTCAGTATTTATTTTTAATTAAATAGTGGCATGGTGAAAAAAATTACATGTTTGTTTGAGGTTGTATTTTAATACCAAGATGTGCTTTGATCTGATGATTTTGTTAAGATTTTACATTTAGAAAAAAAAACGGAATTTAAAGAGACTACACTAATTACATATGACTGTAGCATTAAAAATATTAATATTAAAACCATCTTGCCCCTTGGGATGTCGCTTTGCAGGGCCTTTGGGGGTGTTTGCAGAGGATCTTTTGGGGCTGTGAGTTGCAGAGAAGGACAACATTTTACCAATCAGAATAGAGAATTCAACAGCACGTGTGGAACAACCTATTTAGAAATTGATTTACAAAGATGAATGAAAGTGTTTTTAATGCATCGATAAGGCGTCTATTATGTTATGGTTTTTTTGCATATTTTTGGTATTAGGAAATTATTTGGTCATCTTTGGTAATTACTCATATGTTACACAATCAGCAGATAGGGACTAGTTTGAAAAATGCTGCAATGTTACTTTTTCTTTATGAAGATGTTTTGGGTGAAAAATATGATACACACAGTTTTTTTTTTTTCACTATTAAGTTCATGCCCAGTGTGAATGAGAAAATGTTCAATCTGCCTCCTGTTTTATTTTAGATTCCTCAGAATCTTCCCTGCTCAGTCACTTTACAGCCAGGACCAGAGGACACAGGCAAGGTAAAAACACACTCACTAAATTACTCACTTTGGCTTTCTGACCTTACAGATTTGTCACTACAAATATATGCCTACTCTTCCTCCCTCAGGCATGCGGTGTAGACTTTGAGATCAGAGCTTTCTGTGCCAAAACTGTAGAGGAGAAGATTCACAAGAGGTGCAGCACTTTATCTCCATGCTCATGTGCTTGTAGGGCACAGTGTATCTCTTTTAGTGTATGCTGCTGCTCTGTACTGTATATGTGGGTGTACGTGCAGGCATCACTTTAAATACTGGTGTGGGTGTAACCTGTGTTTATACTTCAGATTTTTCATTTGTAGCGAGATAAGCAGACTGTTGAGCTTTGTGCGTGTACGTGTTTGTCTAGAAACTCGGTGCGACTGGTGATCCGTAAGGTGCAGTACGCTCCAGAGAAGCCAGGACCACAGCCTATGGTGGAGACCACACGCAGCTTCCTCATGTCTGACCGCTCCCTTCACCTGGAGGCCTCCCTCGACAAAGAGGTATATAAACACATGCAAACACACGCTTGTGCACGCAATTACCATTGGTTAACAGTTTACCTCGATGCTTGATGTTTGCATGCATAATTTGCTTATGGACGGATATTTTCCATGCTGTTCAAAAGCATCAGTAGTCACGCCCGTGCAAAAGAATACATCCTGAGCTACGTTTTACCTTTTCACCCCCTTATTAAAATATGAGGCTTCAGAGAGAGGCTGCTTGGTGTGGTTCATTAGGGGCGTAGAGATCACATCACACTGAAGTCTCAATACAGTGCATTCTGCGATACAACATTATGCGTTAATGTACAGTACAGTGTAATTTTACATGGTGCATTTAGAAACTTCACAGAAGGTAAAGAGACAAAAGCTATGCATTTGTATGTAACAGAATGAAACATTAGTCATTGGCCAGCCTTTCACTGATCTGACTGTTTAAGCACAGGGCTTTTTATTTCCCATGCTGCTGTTAGTTTTACAAGGTAGAAAGTTGTCATTACTGTAATTCTGCCATGACATCATAGTATTATCCTATTGCTCATAGTAGTTGTAGTCAAATAAAATCCTGTGAAGTCCATTCTGTTCTTTTCTTTTTTTCCCCCATGTAAAATCACAACGTGTACCCACTCTGTGATTAGCACTTTGTTAGCAGTATTATTTTGAACTACTGTCAAATTTTATTACAACACTTGCAACGTTTCTAGCACTAGTACTACCTCTTTAATTAACATACCGCCTTGTGTGAATTATTTGCTTTCTTCTTTTCTCTCTCTTTCTCTCTCTCTCTCTCTCTCTCTCTCTCTCTCTCTCTCTCTCTCTCTCTCTCTCTCTCTCAGCTCTACTACCACGGAGAACCCATCAGCGTCAACGTCCACGTCACCAACAACTCCACCAAAACTGTCAAACGGATCAAAATCTCAGGTAAAACTCAATCCGAACCAGACGTCACTGCTTCATGGTGTCAGAGCAGTTTTGTTACTTGTGTGAAACTGCATGTTGGTTGTCTGTTGCTCTGCTCACAGTACACCCTTTTGATCCGTGCCTCTTGCTCTCTCCAACAAATGGAATGTTGTGTATCTGCTTGGGGAAGGTCTTGAGTTAATAATTATGTGTGATATAACAGGAACATCTGTTGGTCAGTGTGTTATTGAGGATGTTATGGAGTTGTTAAAGTGCTTGATTGGCCAATCTCTTCCGTTAATGACGACATCGCCATAATATTTTTGATGAGTCTGTTTGTTGATGGAAACCTCCTGGCATTCAGGTGGAACTAACAGAGAGGGATATACTGTACATAACTTCTGTTATATGGATTCTCATTGTGTGCATGCGTGTACATGCTGTCTAGCTTTGCTAACCCTGCTGTGTTTCCCTGTTCTCTCCCTACAGTGCGACAGTATGCCGATATCTGTTTGTTCAGTACTGCACAGTACAAATGCCCAGTGGCTCAGGTAGAAGCCGAGTGAGTATCCCTTCATCCCCGTTTATACCTCCTTTCATCTTTCATCCCTTGCTTTCTCGTTCACCCTTTGTATTTTTTTCTTGACTCCTCTTTTCTAGCTCATCTGGTCATGTATTATTATTATTATTATTATTATTATTATTATTAGTTTTTTTATTGCCTCATCGTGTTTTGTGCTTTTGCCAGTGTAAAGAGTGTATATTATATTTGTGTACATCACACATAATAGGATGTTTGCAGCTTTCACACAGTTTTAAAGAAGCAGGGATGAATTATATCAGTCTCATCTTTTGACTCTAAAGTTCAGAGTTTCCCCAGGTTTTTGCTCTGATTAGCCTTTGTGTTATTGCGTCCGAAAAGGTCAGTCGGTAGTCTGTCACTGACCCAAAACCTCACTGCTCTATCAGCTCTCTCCTAACACTTTTCCCTCAGAGAAAGATTCCGAGTGATCCATATCCACTCTGGTGCTTCTGTATCAGTTAACCAAACTTTTCTGCTTGATACTCCAGCTTTATTCACATAGCAAGGCACGTTTAATTTACAAGAAGATACATTTTAAATAGTTTATGCTTACTCATCGAGCTTGGTTGTCACGGCCGTGACTGAGGTTAAACTAAGCAAATTTTATACTATACGATTTCCAGCGTGATTTTGCTGTTTATTTATTGTTCATATCATGAAAGACATATTTGGTCATGAGTTGAAGCTGGTGTTACTCACTGCTGCGATGTTCGTCTCAAATCCTCCAGTAGGCGGATGATGTAGAATCACATGAAACTCATGGAAGAGCAACACATACACTAGTGGCAATGGTGATACTTGAACAGAACCTGATGGACAGAAAAATATCCCTGTTGGATCAAGCTGCAGCAAGATTGTGGGTCGACCCTTCTCCTCTTTTTTGAGTCACGGATACATATGGTCACATGTTGTCATGGTTGTTTTCATTTGTTTGTTTGACCAAAAAAGATGCTAAAATTCAACATTTCCAAAAACAAAAAATAATTTAACATTTTTTGCGACGTCATTCTTCCAGTGTTTTTCAAGTAATGATAAATTTGGATCTACCCGACATATCCCAAAAAAAAAACCCCAAATGCACAGTTTAATGTGAGGCTTCCCTCTTTTTTTTTTTTTTTTTTTTTTTTAATCGGTCATGTTGTGTTTTTGACAGATCCCTGCCACCTAAGTTTTAGGGGTTATTAGCTACCTGGCTGCTCATGTTTTGGATACCTGTGACTGTGGAAGTCATGCACCTGCTACTCACTTTCGTAATAAATTTCTCCATGTGCAGTGTATGTATTAGAGAGCATTATTTAATAGTTTAGTGCTCAGGGTTCACTTTAGCAATTTTGATGGATTTGCTGTTGATGTTTTTGGTAATTTTTGTGATTTAATAAAATCACAGCATAATCATGTTGTTTGTGGCCTTCTAAGCAATATTCTAAGTTGCCCAAATCTCTTGTATTAATTTCTACACATAAGATATGCCATTGAAAAAAATCAAACCTTTTTATGCTCTCAGGAAAGAGAGTGTTCAGTTCACTGTATGTTCTACTAGAACATTAAGCAGCTTATCTGCAGTGAGGACGCAAAAGTGGATATGGTCAGATATGGTTGTCACCGTCTGTCTGTCTTACTTGTCTACAGTGATCAAGTGTCATCCAGCTCAACATTCTGTAAGGTGTACACGCTGACCCCGACACTAACCAGCAACCAAGAGAAGAGAGGTCTAGCGCTGGATGGCAAACTCAAGCATGAGGACACCAACCTGGCCTCCAGCACCATGTGAGCGCACACACACACACACATGCACACACACATGCACACACACGCACACGCACACACACACGCACACACGCACACACACACACACACACACACACACACACACACACACACACACACACACACACAATAACACTCCCTTCAGATTTAATTGATAATGCATTAGTAATTAGTAAGCTAAACAGTTTCCGTCTATGGTTTCATCTTAAGTGAAATGTCAGGCTCATGCACAGGATTATGAACTTCATTGATGCACATTATGGCTGAGACTATACTATTACTACTCCTATGCAGCTTTCCATGATAAGTTGTTGCATTAACTAACATTAGCATGGTTTTCATGGTACATACACTTAATTAAATAAATAATTCTCAGTTACATTGGTAACTTGTTATCAGGAAGATGATTCAAGTTAGATAGTATCATTTTAGGTGACCAGGAAAATGATATGGACAAAATGTTTGATCACAAAGTAATACCTTGAATGAGAAATAATGGTGATCCTGTTAAACAAGTAAGGAGTGTAACAGCATCATTGTCAAACAACAAAGCGTTAGCATACATATGCAAAGCAGAAAAAAAAAATTGTCTACAATGCAGTGTGTACAACCACCGCCATATCTGTTGAGAGGGTGTAGCATGTAGTGAATTTTAAATATATTTACTGGTGCACAATTAATTGCACAATTTTTTTCTTCAAATTGAAATATGCACCTGTGCAATTATTTAATTGCAATTATTAGAGTTTTATACACATTATACACATGGGAATTTATATAGAGTTTGTCAATAATATATGTATTTGTTTAATCCATTACTGCTTCCTGAAGATCATGTACAAACATTTGCCACAGAAGAGAACTATGGGTGTTCGGGTGAAACTGGGACTTTTGATTGCGCAGATTAACAGGGCACAGTAGAGTTAAAAAACTACATTTATTTTTCTATATAATCCTCGGCTACACTAATGCACTCAGTTTGACTAGAGCTTGAATACCATCTAGATGTTCATGAGAACGACTGCAATATCATTTTGTTATATAATCTGGATTAAATAGGAAGATATTGATTCAGCCTGGATATTGATATTGATATTGATTCAGCCTGGAAGTTATTCTTGTATGAAGAAATTGAATATGATTCAGTTTACATTGAGTTCAGGTAGCCTAGAAATACCTTTAAAAATGACATTAAAGTTTGTGATGAAATTGTTCATCACAAAATTTTGTACCTTTTGTGATGAACAATTACAAGCACATATTTTACTTAAGTTGTTTTTATTATTATTAAATTCCAGACTAATGATGTTCAATTAAAAAAAAAAAAATATATATATATATATATATATATATATATATATATATATATATAATATATATATATATAATATATATAACTATAATATTTTGTGATATGCTTACTCTACAGTGTGAAGGATGCATCCAATAAAGAGGTTCTGGGTATCCTGGTGTCCTACAGAGTCAAAGTTAAACTGGTGGTATCTCGTGGAGGGTAAGCAAAGGACGCGCATATAGACACGTACAGCCATGTACATGAGTATAATTACACAAAGTACAAAGTCATTTGCTGATTAGCTGGGAAGATATTTAAAACCTTCAGGATAGTGGTACTCAGAGGTTTATGAAAATAATCTGCATAAATGGGTTTAAAACATTAATTAGTGGACAGCTGAAGTTTGAACAGTTTGTTGTGGCCACTGTACCCTCAGGGTCCTGTTCTTGGCTGACAGCAGCGGAACCCGATGTGCTCTTCTGCTGTTTTGGCCCCTCTGCCTCAGTGTGTGACATGTGCTTTCTGAGATACTTGTCTGCTCACCTCAGTTGTAAAGTGTTATTTTGATGGATTGTCTTTGATTATCACAGACTCATCATAGGTATTTTCTAATGCAGAACAAGCACTGAATTTTTCATTATGCATAAAAATCCCAGGAGATCAGCAATTTCTGAAATACTCAGCCCTAGTAGCAACAACCGTGCACTCAACTTCATTATGATCACAATTTTCCCTTTTTTTATGTATAATGTGAGATGCTCTCGACCTGCATCTAGATAACTGAATAAATGGTTTACACTTGTACTACAGCTATTCAAGTATGCTAAATATATATGGAATAAATATACAAAACTATTTCCTCTCCCCACACAGTGATGTGGCAGTAGAGCTTCCCTTCGTGCTGATGCACCCTAAGCCCTCTGAACAGCCCACCTCAAGACCACAGTCAAGTACGTACACTATCTGAACCACTCGCGCACCCTTGCCTCACTAAATTCACCATCCGGTGGTCAATCCAGGCATTTATTCAAATGATATCGCTTCTGAATAATATTTTTAGCTGCATTTCATGTCTGTTTTTTTCCCTTAAGACATGTTCTAATGAAAAATTTTTTTATTGCCTCATCCTCACAGCTGTGCCAGAGACGGATGCTCCTATGGACACCAACCTGATAGAGTTTGAGACAAAGTGAGTCTTTTGTTTATCTGCAAGTTTGTGCGAGAGGCCATGACTAAGCCTGCCCGTGTTATTACTGACGTCTATTGTGCCTCCGCAGTAACTTCTCTCAGGATGACGACTTTGTGTTTGAGGACTTTGCGCGGCTGAGGCTGAAGGGAATGAAGGATGATAAAGAAGAGGATGACCACTTCTGCTAACCCTGTGTGGAAAGAGGGAACTGGATTGAAGGAGCTCTAAGTGTCAGTACTACTAAACTACCATTCCACTGGGCCAATCTGAAAGAGCAGGATGCTCACATGAGCACCTTCTCTCCTCTCTATTTTTTAAAATGATTTTTTTTTTCTTGCCCCTCTTGCCCCTTTCCCTGTCCCTTTATGTTCATGATGCTGTTGTCATTTGACCTGTATTTTTTTTTCTTCTTTTCCTTTTTGGAGCTACTTTGTTCTTGTGTATGTGAATTAGACAGAGAAAATTAAAGCAAAAGAGCGAGAAAAGCAAAGAAATCAGTCAGGTTAAAGAAAACCGATCAGGGTTGTCTACGAAACATCATTGAACAGAAGGTCCATTAATTCAGGGGTGTCTTTTTTTATACTTAGATTTTATTTTTCTTCCCCCAATGTAAACTGAGTGGGCATTAATAGTTTTGTAATGTTGTAAGAGCATAGGTGAAACGTTACTTCATTGTAGAGTATGGCAGATAGGGGAGACATGCTTAAGAATTTAATGTCTTATCAAATTCAGTATAGTCCACAAAGAGACTTTTTTTTCCATGTTCTAGCATTTTATTTTCTAGCTATTTAAAATGTATACATATCGCATGAACGTGTGTAAGGAATGACTCTTCAGTGTGCTTAATAGAGCACTAAAATGTCAGCACAATGCATTGGACCACAGAAGACTTCATTTATTATTGGCATCGGTTTTGTCACCTGAGTGTGCTAAATGTGTGTGGATTGTGGGTTTTGAATAAACACGGAGAGACAGCGAGTGCTTGGCCTGCAGAGGGCTGTTGCTATTACTTACAGCACAGTTTAGCCTATCGTCTAAAACCGCTGCGTGGTGCAGCTTTTCTAGTTTGCTAGTTTGAAATCGCCAAAATTAAACACGTACGTTGTCCTTTGTTAAACAACAGATATATTTTCAGGGGTCCTGCTATATTTTTAAGAAGTAGGCAACTCTTTTTTTTTTCCTTTTTTTTTTCTATCAGGCTTCACTATTTTAGCTGCTTTCCCTTTGCCAATCTTTCTATATAATCTCACCCCAGTAAAGAGTGGCCATTTCGACTATTTTTTTTTCAACATTTCAAAGGTTTATATTTAACCTACTCATTATAAGCACTTTTTTTTTTTTTTATGTTTGGAGTCTGTGTCTGTATAGATGTGTCGTGATACAGGTGAATTCACACGCTGGCTCTACTGCTTCACCTTGTGTCCAAAAGAAATGTTCTGCTATGGTTTTAATTAAGGAAGCGATAAGCATCGTTTCCCAAATCCCCCTTATTTTTGATCAGCCATTTATACTCACCTATAATCTACTATTATCATCTATTATCGATTGACCTTTAATGTATAGCTTACATTATTATTGTCCATATTACACTTTTTCACTAAAGACCACTGCAAATGATTATTGTAACTCCACAAAGGCTTCGTTTCAAGCTTGCCCATCAAACCTTTTTTTATTATATGAGAAACTACTGAGTTTACCACTTATAATTCTGTTATTATATTTACTTAATGAAATTATACATTTCCTTTTTTTTTCATATTTTAGTTTAAAAAGTTTTTTTTTTTTTTTGTAAAGCTAATGTCATTATTGAACTAACCAGAAGCTCTATGCTGTATGCGCCATTTGCTGTATATTGCTATATTGTATAGCAGAAATTGCCTGCTGTTAAAACTTTTGCCCTTATGGGTGAGGAGACGTTGTGCTTTTGCCTCCAGACCAGCTCACAGTGTTGTTTGAAATATTTTCCTTATTAATTATTACAGCCATCAACACATTACCAACAATGATTATGTACATAAATGCACACAGAATTCACCTGCTATTGGAATATTTTCAGTTTGTTTGACACACTTATGTTTATTCATACAGCTTTTACACTGCTAGGAACCAACTTTGTGTAACCTCATTTTTTTTTCTTTCTTTTTTAAAAGAATGTCTTGCAGGACATGTTATTTAAAAGAAGAAACAGGAAATTGGTGCTGTACATAATAATAATAAAAAAAAAACAGACAGATTGAGACTGAGAAAAGAAAGCTTTATCAGACTCAAGCTCACATCCAGGGCTAAGAATAAGAACAGTTAATAGAAATAAGGAAATAAGCTCCAGGTAATACAAGAGCACACTGTCCGTCCGTCACACATCATTTGTTATTTATAATCACAACAGGACTTAAAATATGCCATGAAAAACAAACGATTGATTTATTTTATCTAGGAATGTTTGCATATGTGTACATTTGTTGATTGTCTGCTGTTAACTTTTAAAAAGGCTTTTTTATCATTTATGTTATGAAATGGCAGGGAGAATATTTTCATCAGATGGTCGAAAAATCTTTGTCCATATGTGAGTGCTTTGCTAGAATGCCATGCATGCATTCAAAGACAGCAGTAGGCTTTGAGAACGTTGTGGTGTTGTGATCGAACGCTCTCTCAGACCATCTTCATGTAAAACTTGGCTTTTTTAAAAATCTAAATGGAGCCTCATATGTCTGTGAACCAGTCGAGTGTATAAAAGAAATATTATATTGTATATCTTCCCTTGGATTCTGTAGGGTGTATCTAAGGAAAAACGCACGCAGATGTCGGTTTGTAGACTAATATTGTACCATGTCACACTTTTTTGTATTTTATGGTTGATTTTAAGCTACTTTTACTCCTCACTACTACTAAAATTGATATTCTGAAAATATACATACAGGCTACCTGGTAATTTAATTCATAATAAATTAAGATGAAATATATTAATATGAATTCCAAGATACTATATAAGCAATATGTTATTTTAGTCAATAAAATGATAATGAAAATCACTGAAAAAAAAAAAGCAAAAGCAAAAAAACATGAAAACATTGGGAAATATATGTTGCTTCTTTATTTTGTACGCCGTTTTAGAAAATTAAAAAAAGGAAGAAATTCAGTTTGTTGGCAGTCTTTATTTCCTCTTTGTGTATGTGTATGTGTGTGTGTGTGTGTGTGTGTGTGTGTGCGCGAGAGAGATATCAGTCACAGACCTACCAGAGTCGAGGTCTGCACAGTTTGATGGTTTATATAGTACTCTGTAATAATTCAGCGGTTAATTACCCAGCTTAACATGTGGGCTACACTCCAGCCTGTAAAAGTCAAGAGCATTGGACTGGATATCAGTAGCCATGAATTAAAAAAAAAAAAAAAAAAAAAAAGCACCAGGGGGGAGGGGGGAGTGCATTATGTCAAATGAATTAACATTTATGTCCTTGTCCCAATAGAGCAAAGAGAATTAGAAGCGGTAGGAGAGTGTTATTGTTCACTGAAGCTTGAGCTTTGTTAATTCTCCCAGCTGCTGAAACACAGGCTGAGAGATACTTGTGTGAAAACTCAGGGCAGTTTGCTCATGTCCCATGAGTCCCAACTTTTTTTGTAATGTGTCTTGTTGCTTTTTTCATTTCACCATGTTAGGAATTCTTTACTTACAAATGTCTTTAGAAGTAGTCAAGATGAGGGTAAAGCATGAACAGAACATGACCCTATGGCTCTCATATTAGACCACTTCAAGTATACTGAAATACAAATCAGTGTAGCCATACTGCACTACTGCAAAGATGGATCAATGGATGGATAAAAAGGAAGATTTCTTCATCATCTAATAAATTATTCAACAGAAATGACTAAGAGAATATCCAAAAGTGAGTGGTGCAAGACGGGGGTAATGTAAGTCGATGGGGATAAGGGTACATGATGAGTAGATAATATGTTCGTGTATGAAGTAAATGTACATCAATCAGCCATAATGGGCATCAAGGCTCGTTTATGTCTGTGGGGACAAAAGACTATCCTGTTTGGTCCAACACCACAGAAAAGCCAATGCAATACAAATTGCTAAAAAAAAAAGGCAATGCCGGACATGATGGAAAGCTATCATAACAATGCACCACAGTGCACCATGCATGGGACCTGGCAAGCAAAGAGCCCGACATGGCCTCCAAACTCCTCAGATCTCAATCCAAATGAGCAGCCATGGGATACACTGGACAAACAAGTCTGATACACGGAGGCTTCACCATGGAACCCACAGCACCCAAAGGATCCGCTGCCAGTCCCAGTCCCAGTGCCAGAGACTGCACCATACCCCCAGAGGCAGTGAAATGCATATGACTGTTTGTGACCTAAAAAGAAAATATGTACAAAACTACAAAGTTATACTCACTCGCTCATCATCTATACCACTTAATCCTGTATACTATCCAGTTTCACAGGGGGCCTGGACCTTTCCCAGGAGACTTAGGGCTTGCTCATTCACACACTACAGGCGATTTTGAAAAAAAAAAAAAAAAAAAATCTTTGGAAACCAGAGCACCCTGAACAAACTCACCAAGCACAGAGAGAACATGCAAACCCCATGCACACAGACCCAAAGTGGGAATCAAACCCGGACCCAGGAGGTGCAAGGTGACAGTGCTAACCGCTAAGCCACCATGTCACCCCATCTACATACAATCTGGATATTCCCCACCCTGCAGGTATATTTGTCGTTCCTGTGACAGTTACTTTGTGGAATATCCAGATTGCATGTGACTTTGGTCATGGGTCCAATAGTGGTGCACTTTTATATAATTTTCTAATTATAGAAATTATTATTAGATATAATATTATTAATATATTATAATTATATAATTAATATTATATAAATAGATAAATAACACAATATGCTGTGTAACTATACTACAAAGTACATAATAATAATAATAATAATAATAATAATAATAATAATAATAATTGTTGGTAATTATTATTATTATTTACTCCTGCTTATTATTATTATTATTATTATTATTATTATATACTTCTTAGTATAAATAAACTGCATTTTCTATGTAATGTATCTATCGATATTAAAATAATAAAAATAGGTACAATCTGAGATGAAATTTGTATCCTCTTCCTCCTTCTTTGTTTTGTTTCTCTTTATCCACAGTAAAAAAAAATTAAAGGAAAAACAAAATTCAGGAAACAGACTATTATTATTATTATTATTATTATTGTTGTTGTTGTTGAATTCCTTGTTTATTTCCCAGTCTGTTTCCTAATTAAAAAACAAAACAAAACATTTTTACTACAAGCAGGAGGAGGAAAATACATATTTTATAATAAATTTACTCTGTAGAATTGCTAAGTTTTTTTATTCATAAATGTAGATTCAACAATAATATACCCCTCCTTTTTGTTTGCAAAAATTACAACATGAACTATTTAGAAGGTAGTAGGTTTTTATTTATTTTTTTACACTTATGTAAGTCATATACAATGCATTTTTAGTTTGTATTTTTTCTGCTCATTTACAGTATTTTTGCAACTATTATTATTATTGTTATTATTATTATTATATCTTCTGTTATAAGAAGCTGTTAAGCTTAGCTAGTGCACTTGGTTCTATGTGGGATTCCTGTGCAATCGTGATTGACTGCGCGTCGCGGACTAAACACGTCACCCTCTCCGATAAGCTTTGTCGAGTGACATTGACGTAGTTCAGAGGCGGCAAGATGGCTACGGCGGCTTGGCTGCATGGCCCTAAGAATATGCGGCTAACTGAGGGTTTAGTGTCCGCGCTGAAAGAAGAGCGGCCCGAATATTTACCTGCACTTTTAGCGAATTACCGGGAGCATGGCGTGGTCGGGACGCAGGTGAGTGAGCCGCTAGCGCTGGTTAGCTAGCACTGTCTGCTGTAGCGCTCCTTCTGTAACAGCAGGAGGGAGGAGGAGGAGGAGGAGGGTTGTAGTAGTAGTAGTGATGATGATGATGATGCCGTCTTTGTGTGTTCGCTGACATTTACTTCATGAATGTTGTGTAGTTGAGATAAATACACATACAAGACCTGTTTTACATACGAACCAACGTGATGTAGTTTTCGTCACATAAATACAAACCGGGTTTATTCGAGACTCACAGGTACAGATTCCCAGCTCTGCTCCTGCACTCCAGCTGTTCTGCACATGTTAGTGTTGTCCTGCTCTAACGTACTTCAGCTAAACTGCTGTTTAACAGGTATACCTGAGCTTGAGTAGGTGTGCTAGAGCAGGAAAGTAATCCTAATCTGCAGGACAGGATCAGGACCTGGGAAATGTGAACCTTCAGATGATGGTTCCTCTCATATAACTCCTTTGCTGTGTGACTGTTTCTCTGTACTGCAGAACTCGGGGACAGTTGGAGGACTTGTGGGCATCAGCAACTCGCGCCTGAACTCCAGCAAAACAAGGTGGGCATCTGCGTCACTCATAAACACACGATCATTCTTCTCTTGGGTCATGTTTTTGATTTGTGCAACACCGTTGTCGTGTTTAAAGAGGTCAGGGGTTGCTCAGAGGTTGAAATGTTGGACTACTGATCGGAGGTTCCTGGGTTCACTGTTGGGTCCTTGAGCAAGGCCCTTAACCCTAAGTACTCAGCTGTATAATGAGATTAAATGTAGGTCTCTCTGAATAAGGGTGTTTGACAAATGCTGTAAAATGTAAAGGTGGGACAGGTGATTATAAAATCCCTTAAAAAAAAAATCAGATTTTGCAGTGTTATCTACTTTCAGCTGGAATACAGAAATAAACAATTTCCTGCCCCATAAGTTGTAAACAGAAAAAAAAAACATACAGACCAACTGATAAAAACAAATAATAGGACTTCTATTCTCTTTTGTTCGGTTTTTGGGTGCTGCCCTAAACAGACAGTATATGTGTGTCTGGCCTGTTTTGAGTAATGTATTTGTTTCTCACTTTTACTTAGAAATCACTGACCGTACCTTTAGTTCACCGCTCAAGATGCTCATTCACTTGTGAGATTTATCATGTGTAGCAGGGGTCCTAAATTAAAAATTAAAAAGGCATTAAAAAATTTTCTTTTGTGTTCGTGTCAAGTCTATAAAAATTGAACAGTTTAAAACGTCAATAGCATTTCAATAATATCTATCGCCAGTTCTCAATAAATATGTTAAACATGAGGACAGTTTGAACTTTGAGGGTCTTGTATATTTCCATCTATTTGTATGGAATACAAACATCGTTCAGGTATTTTACACGCAGTTACCTCGGACTGCTGCGGATATGTTTGCTCTAAGGACACGGTTTTTTTATGGTCTCATAGTGAAAATACGTATTTTGATCTATCCATTCATGTTTGAAGTTTCAGTTTTCTAGTCTACTTTTTTTTTTTTTTTTTTTTTTGAGTAAGCAGTGCTGTTTTGCACTTTCATTTCTGTTTCTTCCACACACTCAGTTTAGCGTGTATAGACAATCACGTTGTTTGGCTCTGTTAAGTGACGTATATAATCACATCCACCTCAAAGAAACTAGATTATCTCGTTGATCAGAAAAACATCACTTGGTCTGGATCTGGACCGCAATCCACCATTTAGTGATGTCTGATGTATTTTAACAAGCACATGTACATTAACAAAACATTTGGTTTGCGAGTAAGTGTAAAATGCTTGAATAGAACAAAATAGGTTCTTCTATCTAATCAGAGGCCCTTGTGTGCTTCAGGTTTGAGGGTCTGTCTCTGTTGTCTATGCTGGTGAAAGATAGCTCAAGCGAGGTGTTCCAGCAGCACTGCCTCTCATGGCTTCGCTCTCTTCAGCAAATCATCCAGGTGAGATACATTACACTTCTCACAGCAGGACACACAGCAGCTCTGGGCCCAAGAGGGTTATTGTTATTTGTATTACTATTCCATTTATTGCACATTCACACAATTAATTGTTGGTTACTTTACACTCTGTTGTGTCCATGGATCTTGGGTGCTATATATATATATATATATATATATATATATATATATATATATATATATATATATTTTTTTTTTTTTTTGCTTCTTTCTTCAAAAGGTTTTACTGCATTGATCTTGTGCTTATAATGTTATCTGCTCTGTCATTTTAGTTAAGTTTTAGTTTAGTTCATTTTGGTGTCATCAATGAAGCTGTGATGGAAAACTAATTGGATCAGTTTTTCTTTTCGGTTGTGCAGTGGAAACGCACTAGTTGATTAACGTCAATCTCATGTAAAATTATTACAAATTTCTTTTGAAGTAGATTTGATTTCAAGGATTTATTTAACTCTTGAGTTTTACTGTTTTTCACACAGTTTTTGCTGCATTGCCAGATTTAATGCAAATAATACTCCCTCTTTGCTTCTTATTATCACACATTTGTTTTGTTTCTCTTTATCCACTTCCTGCCCTTGTGAACACATACACGCAGTCGCAGGCCCCTCTGCCTTCTGTGCAGTTGGCAGTGAGTGTGCTACAGGATGTGCTCCAGTACTCGTCTCAGCTGCCAGAGCTGGCCAGAGAAGTTGGCCTTAACTCCATCTTGGGAATTCTCACGTCTCTACTGGGTCTCAAGTCTGAGGTGAGTCTGTTACACTTGCTCCTCCTAAGCCTTTGCTTCTGACAACAGAGCTTGTAAATTGGGCAGTTTACAGGAATAGCTTTAGTCTTTGTTGGAAATTGGGCGATGATAGAATTGTGTAGTAGTGATACAGTCTGATGAATTTGTTACATACTGTGTAATCTTAATAAAACCTGTCAGATGTAGATGTGTTCAGTGATGTAAAAATCTCTTCTGCGTATATGCTTAATGCTTATATCTGGCATTTAGTGTTACCTCACACAACACACACTGATTTGTGCATTATAATGGCAATTAAACATGTTGCCACCCGAATGTAAAAACAACAGTCCCTTTTGTGTTTATATTTATTTACTTTCTCTATCGAATACATATGACGACACTTTTTTTTTTTTTGCATGGATAGACATATATATCATACATATCAGTGTGGGGAAGGAAAAACGACCAGATATACAGTTTATATCTAATTGTCCTGCCTCTGTAATAAAGCTGTTGTTTTTGTAGTGCCATCTGGCTGCCATGGAGGGAATGATAGCATGTATGACATATTACCCTCGGGCATGTGGATCACTAAAGGTGAGAGTTCTGATATTTACATTTATGAAATAATTATTTAATATGACATTTTCATCTTTGTGTTTACTATAACTGCTTGCTCTTGCAGGAAAAGCTGGGGGTTTATTTCCTATCTAAGATGGATTCTGACAACCCTAAAGTGCAAGACGTAAGTGATATTTTTGTGATTAAAATGTAAATGTATTAAATATGTTAGTATATTTGTTCCCGGTTCTGTTAGCGTTTTTTACATCACAATGTCCAGTTGCTTACATTGATTTTTGTCTTTAAGTTTGTGTTTCTGGGTTGTAGGTGGCTTGTGAGTGTTACGGGCGACTGCCTTGCCTGGGAGGAGTGCTCGAGCGTGGAGGAGGTGGGCGCCGGGCTGAGGGATGGACCAGCCAGGTGCACTGTCTTCTAGCATCAGCCAATAGCATTCTGGGACATTTATATCAGGGAATGGAAACAGGTGAGAGAGAAACCTGTCTGTCGTTAAACAGACACCTTATTCAGAGGTTTAGTTATCTAACATCTGTGCAACTTGTTGCTTCTTTGCATGCCATTGGATTTTGTATTTTTATGGTTCATGCATATGGTAGTTGACTTCTGTGTGCTGTTCTTTACTGTATTGTGAAACTATGCATAAAATTTTGCAATTCTGTTTTTTATGCACTGATTCCATCTTCATAGTCCTGGGTGTGTTGCACCATGATCCTTGAGGCATCATATTTATTACGATTTCATTCTTAATTAAGTAATTTTTCCATCTGTCACTGCTGTTTTCTTTTTGGGTAATGGCAGGCCAGCCAATCCCCAAAAAAGTGGGTTGGAATTTTTCCATATTATTGGCTTTAAAAGTGGGAGATAAAATCCTGTAGTTATTGGTGCACCTGGAGTGACTTTGTGTGGAACAGTCAAACCTGGTTTAATGTAATACTATGAATTACTATTTAAATCGCGCTTTTAATATCCGGGTTAATTGGTATTATATTAAACCGAAATGTAATAAACATAAAGTTATATTGACAACACAAACAGCAACCTGTAAACCTAGTCCAAAACCTACTGTTATTATTACCTATTAAACATTTTAGGCAGCTGTTCTCTATTCAGTATTGCAGGCTGCACACCTGTGACACAGAATGAGTCATATAGTTAAATGTCCCAGAGCTGAGATGCTTTATTATCACCTTTAATTGAATGCCTCTTGTCTAATCAGATTACTCAGTCGGAACTAACTGTTTAAATTGAGTAACTCGACAGCATTTTAGGGGCTGAAACGATTCCTCGAGTAATTCGATTACAAAAAATGATCGAGGCAAAATCTTCTGCCTCAAGGCTTCTTTTAATTAATTTTAAAAGCTTGCGTTATGTTTTTGCGCAATTATTTGTTTGGCGTGATGCAGCGCGCTTCCGGACGAAAGCCACCAGTAAACACAGACGAAGAATAAGCGCTTACGTCACCCACAATGCGGAAGGAGACGCAAACAGTTAGCGTTGTATCGATTTGAGGGAGCGTCCTGTTGTGGGCTGCGAATTGATAAAATGCTGTATGCATTTAAAAAAAATAAAAGGGAACACTTAGTCCAAGTTTGACTTGAACGCCTCTAATATGTGTATGCAAGTTCAAGTTAAACCGGGACTAATTGTTCTTTATTTTTTTGAGCAGTATATTTTATATTGCTGTTTAATTAAGCAAAAGTACATTTTATCCGATTACTCGATTAATCGATTAAATTTTTGACTAAAATACTAAAATATTCGATAGCTACAGCCCTACAGCATTTACAGACATTCTGCCGGTATTTACATCAGAATAGTTGTCTTTTTTAGCATTCTGCAAAGTTTGAATTTTTACTAACGTTAGAATGCACACACCTAAATGTGAAGCATTGATATTCATGCTCTATTATATCTGCCACACAAAACACAAAAAGTGCCACCATGAAGGCACAGAAGGGACTGTCTTTGGTAATATTATCGTAAACCTCATTCAATGCTCTAGATTCATGTCCAAAATACGTTACATGTTAACAGGTCTGATGGCAACTTTTTTCAGCAGTAAGATGCAGAAGACCAGCTACCAGTTGGTAGTTTGAGACATCTAGGCTTCACTACGTTTATTACATTTTTACTCATTTCTCTTAAACGCATTTGTCTTCAGAAGAGACCATACAGTATGAGGGTCCAGGAGTAGAGCTGCCCTTTCCTCCACTGGATGATATTGATCCACTGCTGATTCTTCATCTTCGCCATCGTTATAGAGCAGTGTGCCTCGCTCTTAAACATACACTCAGGTAGAGTGTCTGTGCGTCTGACTGTGTGCGCGCTTGCGTGGCAAACCTATTTACAAGAAATTGGTCATGCTCAAATGTTTGCTAGGTTTATTTCCTGCATATAAATATGAATTAGTTAATAATTCATGTAATGTAATTAGCAATGCTTTTACAGAGATGTTAACCTACATTTAAAAAAACGGTGCTGTTCAAACTTACTTGATTTTGTCTATGAAAGTTGAACTAAAAACAATTTTTTCTTGCTTGTAGTATTGACCCATCGACCTCTGTGCGTCTTCCCATTCAGCACCTCCTTAATATAGTGTGCCGTGCTCTGGCTGTCAACATAAAGAACATTGTAAGTTTTTACAAATATGTATTTCTGACATTCACTCCCTGCCTCTTTCCCTCCCTCACTGTTTCCCCACACATGGAGTATACTTGGGCCCCAGTATATCAACGACCACCCAAGTATATTTCTAAATCCTTTTATCAAAATATTCCCAATCAATGCTATCCGCAATCGATTCACTAGTAGCGCACAGTTCCCTCTTAAAGGAAGTTCCGTCAGTTTGTGTGTTGATGGACGTGGCTTCAGACATCAAATTTGCATTTGGATTTTCATGTAGAACCAAAGTTATCATTACTTTAAAAAGGAGGAAAAAAAATACTTCTACTGGAATATGGGAATGATGTCGCCAAGTATAACTCTCAAAATGCACCCATCATTATTTTTTGGTCACAGAAAGAAACGAACTCAACCATGTTGTTGTTGTTGGTCTTTCGGCTTTCGGTCTTTTTGAGGGGTCGCCTCAGCGGACAACAACTTGGCACAGGTTTTTTTACTGGATGCCCTTCCTGATGCAACCCTCCCATTTTATCCGGGCTTGGGAAAGGTGCTGCATCTAGCACACATTTTGTCACTTTTCAACCACAAACGTAAATGTATTTTATTGGGTTTTTCTGTGATAGACCAACACCAAGTAGCACATAATTGTGAAATGGAAGGAAAATAAAGAATGGTTTTCAAATTTGTTTTTTGCAAATACATATCTAAAAAGTGGGGCATAACTAGCAAAATATCTCAAGCTCAGTCATATTATAAGGAGAATGTCTGTGAACAGCAATTTTTTTTTGAAAGTCTTGCTACATATTCCTAATTGCCTGTAGGTCTGGACTTTGACAGGGCCATTGTAACACATGAATATGCTTTGATTTAAACCATTCCATTGTAGCTTTGGCTGTATGTTTAGGGTAATTTTCCTGCTGTCAGATGAACCTCTGTCCCAGTCTCAAATCCTTTGCAGACTCTATCAAGTTTTCTTCTTAGATTACGTTTTCACATTTTGTCACGTTACAACCACAAATGAAAGTGAATTTTATTGGGATTTTATGTGATAGACCAACACAAATGGCACATAATTATGAAGTGGAAGGAAATCTTCCCATCGACTCTGACCAGCTTCCTGGTCCCTGTTGAAAAAAACCATCCCCACAACATGATGCTGCCAATAATGGCTTTCTTCTTGCACCTCTTCCATAAAGGCCAGATTTGTTGATTGCAGGACTAACAGTTGTCCTGTGGACACCTGAGCGGTGAATCTCTGCAGCTTCTCCAGAGTTACCATGAGATTAAATCACGCACAGCTGGGCTTTATTTACTAATTAGGTGACTTCTAAAAGCGATTGGTTCCACTGGATTTTAGTTAGGGACGTAAAGCGTAAAGGGGGCTGGAAACAAATGCATGACACACTTTTAAGATTTAGAAAAAATGTTTTCAACCATTCATTCTTTTCCTTCCACTTCACAGTTATGTGCCTTTTGTGGTTGTAACATGACCAAAATGTGGAAAAGCATTTCATTTCTAAACTGCTTAAGCGCTGTTTAAGTCGGTACTTGTGATGAAATTTCTCATGAATCAAGGCATAGAACCGTTTCACATTCACACAAGACTTTAAGCACAGTATGGTGATGAGACTCCTATTCACGGTAAAACATTGATTGATTGATACCGACTGAAACGGCAGGAGCCCACTGCAGTTGTTCCTGTGAATTTTCAGCAAGTGGAACTCCTAACCCTAATTCCTCTTGTGGAAGATATCTGTCTGGGAACTGTACACCCATCATTCAAAAATACCACTTGCACATTACAGGAACTCGGCTAAGAGTTATTGCCACGGGCCTCGTATAGTCCTGACCTCGATCCAAGTCATTTCCATATGTTTTCAGATGTTAAAGGAGTTCCTGGAAGGTCAGCATTTTAGACCTGAAACATGCAGTCATTGTTCATATTTGTATATTATGTGTGTTATTAAACTGAATTTGGTGTACAGTCAAAGTACTATTTAAACTATAAATAATGAAAAAAGTAAATAATGATCACTTCAATTTTAGGTTCATTTGAAAATTTTTTGAAACTTTATATACAATAATACTTTTTTATTGTTGTGTAATACTAAATATAGGGTTATGAATGCTTGTTTGTGTATGTTTTACAGAATGTCACAAGCGAAGGGTGCTTAAAACTGCTGGTTTTGCCATCAATACATACCGACACTTTGGAGGTGCTCTCTGCTCTAATTAAAGAGTGGGTAATCACAAACCAGTTCACAAACATAGTTCTTCTCTTGACACCCCATGTACTGTATAATAGAATGAATGTGAAATTGTTTGTTGACTAAATGAATGCGCTTAACACTCCAGTCTTGTTTGTTTCAGTGTGGGTGCTGGCCTGGTGCAATATTGTAATGTGCTATCCAGGCTTTTTTCTCAAGCGCTCTGTGCATGGACACCCCTACCAGAGGCCAGCCTCGGTCAACAAAGAGCATACAGGTAGCATACAATCAAGAAACACAAAGGAAATTTTCTTGATTGTAATCACATGATCTTGATCCTTTCACACACATTCATGAATCTCTCCAAAGTCTAGAAGTATTATAAATTATTTCCCTTGTCCTTTTTCAAGCCTCTTGTCCTATTCACAGTGCTGTGCGGGTGGCCCTGTATCGCACGCTAGAATTGTGGGTGCGTGTCGGCAGGCCGTCTTCCTCAGTTCTGCAGGGTAGCTGCTCTCACTCAGAGCTGCTCTTTGCTAATCTCATTGGGGACATTACACCAGGAACTGAGGCCGTTAAAGTGAGTCAACTGTGCAGTGTTGCTACTTTCCAAGGAATCTTTGATTACATACATATAGCTCCTAGATTATTGCCATTCTTGGTAAAGGGTGATGTTCAAAAGTAATTCATATGTTATGACCTAAAATTTTGATAGATATTTCTACAGACAGGCTCATAAATCTGAGGTTTTACATACATATTAGGTTAAAGGTGTATTAAATATTGCAATTTATAAATATGTGCTCTCTCAGATTTAGTTTTAATGACATTTAAAGGAAATATGCTATTAGAAAGGCTTTTTATAGGCTTTAAATTTCAAATAGTAAAGGCTATAAACCTGGCAACAAAAATGATTAACTAAAGTGCAGTTTAAAGTCACTACTTACTTCTGGAGTCTTTTTCCATCCTTCAGCAACATTTTGACTAACTGATGTTAAATACTTATACAGTGGAACCTTTGATTGCGAGCATAATTTGCTCCAGAAGTGTCCTTGTATATCAAAACACTCGAATATCAAAGCGAAGTTTCCCATAAAAATAATGGAAACTCAGATTATTTTTTCCACAGTTAAAAAATGTTCATATAAAAATAAATAATACAAAATGTAAAGTGTAAAAAAAAAAAAAAAAAACTGTACTGTACATCTTTGAAAAGTGTCCCGACAGAACAGTGTTTCTGTCACACGCACTCACGTGCGTATTTATATAATGTTTTTTATTTGCACAATTTTTTTTTCTTTTCTTGCTGCTGTAACAAAGAAATTTCCTCGCTGTGGGACGAATAAAGGGATATCTTATCTTATATTAATAGAAACACTGCTTTGTCGGGAAACTTCTTTAACAAGGAACTTCTCTAATGACACTCGCGCACACAGACACTAATGGAATCAGTGCTTTCTCTAGAAACTTGATTTTTATTAAGGAACCTCTCTAATGACACTTGCTTTTACTTTACGCGTGCGCACCCACACACGGTCACGTTATAATAAACAGTACATGCACTCGAATGCATGGGAGACGATTACCCATAATACTGTAACGTGCAAGAGGGAAGAACCATTGGCTCAGTTGTGATCATGTGACACTCGGCAGACAAAACGTGTCTGCATACTACTTGTATATCGAGACCTCACTCATTTATTACAATTTTGCTCATCTTGCAAAACACTCGCGATCCAAGGTTCCAACGTACATTTTTGTATCTGTTACCTGATTTGTGCAGGTAACCCACCATCTATCCCTTTTGTGTTAAAAGAAAAACAAACATATTTTATAAAGTTTGATCAGAAAGTAAAATACAGGTATTGCCTTAAATCTGTTTGCTGCTGCTTTACCTCCAACTGCTTTGCTCCTCTCATCTAGCTTCGTGCAGGACAGACGGGGATGTCTGATCTGGGTGCTGCAGCTGGGAAGACTGGACCTCGGCGGACGAAAGCAGTGGGTATAGGCGATCCAGGTGGAGTCTCACTGCAAAGAAAGGGTGATGCATTAGCCAATCAGGACACATGTTACGCAGCTTTACGAGGTGAGGTGTAAAAAAGCAACAAAAAAGAAACAGGAATCTCTCATTTTTCATTACTTCAGATTGAATGCATTAATGCTTGTTCTTGTTTATTTGCAGTTCTTAGACAGATCATTTTGATTAGTGGCACACTTCTGAAAGAAGACCTACATAAGGTAAATTAGTTTTCATGTAATTGTGATCCAGCCATTTTTTTTAAACTAGATGTTTTACTTGTTTTACCGATGTAGTGTTGAAATACTGTGCATCAGTGAGGTTTAAAACCTGTAAAGCTTAAAAAAAATTAAATTAAATCATGTATTGGTAAAATTTCCAGCAGCTTCGTGTAAAACATGTACTTTTTTTGGTATATTGTTAGTATTGTAATGTGGCCCGCTAAATGTTTAGGTAGCTTGCTAAAAGTTCTTAAAGAGTATTAAGCTCATGTCATGGACTCACTAGTTTATTGTCACACTTGCAAAAAAAAAAAAAGCCTTTGAATAGAAATGTCTAGTTATAACTGTAAAATTATCGGCAATGTTTATGCCTTTAATGCCATGTCTCTTCTTTGTCTTTTAGAAACTGCAGGAGCTAGTCGTGCCACTGTGTTTAAAACTCCAGCAGCAAGCTCAGTGCAGTAACTGGGATGTGAACAGTGTTAGTGGTCAGTATGGCAGTGGTGCTCCACGCTGTGAGCTTTACGCCCTCCTTTTGGCTTTGGTGCTGGTCCCATCTCCACGCTGGCCTGCTCCACTCTCCTGCGCTGTGTGCGTCTTCAGCCAAGGACGCAGAGACCAGAACATCACTGTGAGTGATCAACATTTCAAATCCGCCGTTTATTGGGTTTTGTTGGATTTATCAGATTAATTTTTTCAGCATTATTCACTAGTACCCATGCTGATATTTTGACTGTGAGAATACATTTGTATATAATTCCCATAACACTTGTGGACTTGTTTTGGCATTCACCTGTGAGTCTTTATCAAGTATAGATCATGAAGTAAGTCTCTAACACTACAGTATTAATAATTAGCTTTGTTACGGCTTAGGCGGCATGATGGTGTAGTGGTTAGCACTGTCGCCTTGCCTTGGTTCGATCCACGGCCAGGCTCGATTCCCATCTCTGTGTGCATGGAGTTTGCATGTCCTTCCCGTGCTTGGTGGGTTTCCTCCGGGTACTCCGATTTCCTCCCACAGATCAAAGACATGTAGGTTAGGCTAATTGGCGTTCCCAAATAGCCCGTAGTGTGTGAATGAATGAGTGAGTGTGTGTGTCTGTGCCCTGCGATGGATTGGCACCCTGTCCAGGGTGTACCCTGCCATGTGCCCTAAGTTTCCTGGGATAGGCTCCAGGCCCCCCGTGACCCTGAATACAGGATTAAGCGGTATAGATGATGAGTGAGTGAGAGTGTTACTGCTTAAATCTCAAACCCACATGCATCAGTTCACAGTTCACACCTATCCTATGCTTACAGTGAAGATCAATTTATTTCACTATAACATTTTAAAGTAATTGCTCCTCAGAGCAAGGAACATGTGAGTGAATAACTGCTGATAGCTAAAGCACATAATCTAGCATGGTTAACAGGTTGTCCAGCTCACCATTATTAGACCAAATGGAAAGTAAACCAACCAATTTTATTTTAAACTGTTTGTCTGAACAAGCGAGAAGCACCATTACAATCTGTGAAATTGTATGCAATGAAGGAGTTCACCTATCATCCACATGACTGTGAACTCATAACAGCCATTTCCTCTAAACAAGGTATATGTTTGTAATTGTGTCATGCAGTGATCACTTAACACTTTCCTTGAAACAAAAAGGAACACAAATTCCTTGAACTCCTGAACATGTCATGAAAAGTTTATGTAATTTGTTGATTTAAAATGTATATGAACCCTGTCATTGCCAAGTTGTGTAAATATTGATGTAAATTACAAGTTCACATCTGTTTATCAGTTCCTCCATTTTAGTTTGGATTCATACATAGTGGGGGTTATTTGGCTTTTAAATAGCCTCTCAAACCATATTCTACTAAACCCAAACAAACCTGAAACAATGTGCATGTGAAACTATATCTGAAATATTATAATAGAGGACAGCAGTGTTGAAACTTGAATTATTTTGTTTAGCTTCCATTATTATATTGGCAAAGTCAAGTTTGTGCTCATTCTGGCTTTTGCTTGTCTTGTCATATTTGCTCAGTTATTCTTGTTGTGTCTTACCCTTCTTAGGTGTCTTCATTCTGTGCTGAGGCATTGACTATATGCAATGCTCTGCTTCACCCACGTACCCCGTCCATTTCCCTCTCTCTACCTCCACTGACTCTGAAGCCAACCCCAGCTGCTTCTGTCCTTGGGCCTACACAGAATCCCTCTCTCTCCCTCCCTACACTCCTGGGGACTCCTGCACCAGGACATTCCTTTGCTGCCAGACATCCTCTGAGCTTAGGCCCTGCTTCTCTCCTGGGTTCCTTGGAAAACCATATACCCCTAGATCCTCCCGTCCTTCCCACACCAACGGGTGTCACTGGAGCGCAAGGTGAGTTGCTACTCTCCTCCCCTGCCCAGGCAGCTGAGCTGGCAGGATTGGCAGCACCCCCTGAAACCCAGAGGCAGGTGTTTGTGCGCTATGACAAAGAGGAGCCAGAAGATGTGGAAATCTCTCTGGAGAGCGATTCAGATGACAGCGTGGTTATAATGCCCCAGGGAATGATGCTGGAGATGCAGGAAGGAGCTGCTAGCACACAAAGTCTCCCTCCACCACCAGGCAGTGCCATACCTGTGCCAAATGCTGGGATGGGAAGTGAAGCAGGGGCTGTTGAAGCCTCGCTCTCTAGCGATCTCCCCACATCCATCGGGCATCAAATGTTGCCATCTGATGCGAACATCAACAACTCCTTTCCAGGGTCTAGTCAAACAGATCAGCTAGTCTCTCTGGTTCCAACTCTGAACTCTAATTCTGTGCCTCTTGCAACATCCACTGGTGCACTGGGTAATTCATTGCCTGCTGGTGCACAGCTTCAACAGATGTTGATGCAACCTTCACCAGGTGTACAGCCAAGTCAGCTTGGACTGTCCTTACACATGCAGCTCCAGAATCAGTTAGCACAATCCAGTCGCCAGCCTGTCGCCAATGATCAGGACCAGAATGTCATCAACATCACAGATGATGAAGAAGAGGAGGAGGATGAGGAGATGGAGGATGAAGATGAACTGGGAGAGGAGGAGGAAGACGAAGAAGGTTTAGATGACGAGGAAGAGGAAGTCTGTGAATTTGCTGAGGAAGGTTTCATCCAAGATGAGGAGGGCTTTGAGGAGTTTGATGATGAGGAGGAGGATGATGATGACGTGGATGACATTGAGGAAGAGGAGGAAGAGGAGGATGAGGAAGAGATCCAGGCCTTGGAGGCTGACAACCAGGGGAATGTGATTGGTGCAGAGGAGGGGGAAGCAATGATGGAAGGGCAAGAAGAACGGGCAGTGGGCACATTCCCCATGGAGGGTGAAAGGCCAGTAGAAGGAGGGATTGAGGAAATGAAGGCAGTGCAGAGCATCTATGAGGAGGAAGGAATAAAGGACAAAGGTGGTATAGAGGAGATTGAGAACATTGGTGCTGTAGAGAGAAATGAAAGCATGGTGGGAGAGCAGCCAATAGAGACTCATGTGATTGGTGCAGAGGAAGTACAAAGTGAAGAAAATGCGCTTGTACAAGCAGGTCATCAGGAAGTACAGCTACAAGAACAGAAAGGATCCAGACCAGAGTCAGTGGTGAACCCAGAGGATTCTGGGATAATTCCAGAGGGTCAGGAGCAGGAGGTGGCCATTGAGGTTAAAGATAATGAGTCAAGTGCAGAGGCAGAACATGAAGAGATGCCTATTCCAAGCTCTGTAACCACATCAGAGAACAGTGCACCCCAGCAAGGAGTGGAGACAGCAGAGAAAGATGTGGTTGAAGAGACACAGATGGCTGTAGAAGAGGCACGAGGGACAAAGAGGAAAATAGAGGATCGAGAAGAAGGAGAGGTGTCTGAACAGCGCAGTGAGAAGAGAAAGGTAAATAATTTTTATTTTAACACAACACATTCACTGAACAGAAAGTGCTGTTGCCTGTAGTCATCAAAACTCTCAGTAATGCCATGGTCAAAAGTTTTTGAGAATGAAGCAAATTTTCACAAAGTCTACTCCTTTTGTTTTTATATATTTTTGTTAGATGCTACTAAAATAGAACTACATGCATGACTTGTTTTAGTTAATTATTAAAATAGGTTTATACAAAGGAGTCAATATAATAAGTGTTGACTCTTGTTTTTCAAGACCTCTGCAATTCACCCTGGCATGCTATCACTCTACTTCTGGGCCACTTCCTGATGGATGGCAGCCTATTTTTGCATAAACAATGCTCGGAGTTTGTCAGAATTTGTGTCTTGGGAGTTTTCCAGGTACGATTCCTGGCCATGGATCCAAAATTTCGATGTTTTGTTTCCCGATCTATTTAGTTATCACTTTTACCTGATGGCAAGGTGCTCCATCATGCTGGGAAAGCTATTGTTCATCACCAAACGATTCTTGCATAGTTTGGAGAAGTTGCTCTTGGAGGATGTTTTTGTACCATTCTTTCTTCATGGCTGTGTTCTTAGGCAAAATTGTGAGTGAGCTCACTCCCTTAGCTGAGAAGCAAACCCACATTTTCTGGACAAGCTTTTTTCTTGATGACCCAATCAATGGGAAAGGGGAGTCACCAGAGAAAAGGACCCCGGATCTACCCCAGTCCTCAGCAGTCCAGTACCTTTTTCAAATATCAGTCTGTTCCTGATGTTTTCTCTTAGAGAGAAGTGGCTTCTTTGTTGTCCTACTAGAAATGTATGAAGGTGAGCGCTACCATCAGTCCTGTGTCATGCCAAAAGGATCCTGGGACCATTTATATGTGGGGTTGCTGCTCAGCCAAGGGAGTGGGCTAAATAATGGTACAAAAACATTCTCTGAGGGCAGCTTTTTCCAACCCTCCAAGAACAGTATGGTGATGAACAGTGCCTTTTCAAGCATTATGGAGCACCTTGCCATAAGGAAAAAGTGATGATAAATAAACATTTTTGGGTCCAAGGCCAGGAAACACCCCAGACCTTAATTCCATTAAGATCTTGTGGTCAGTCCTCAAAAACTCGCAATTCTGACAAACTTCAAGCATTGGTTATGCAAGAATGGGCTGCCATCAGGTAGGATGTGGTCCATATGTTGACTGAAAGCATGCCAGGGCGAATTGCAGAGGTCTTGAAAAAGAACGGTAACGCTTAAAATATTCTAAAATAGTGACACTTTGCAAAGTAATTGAATGTAATTGTCAATAAAAGCCTTTTACTCTTATGAAATGCTTGTAATTATACATTAGTAGTTGGATGAGCATGTTACATAAAGCAGGCATTGAGAGAGGGAGATTGGAATATGATAATTTATTAATTGAATAAATGTCATTAAATAAATAAAAGTGACTTAACTATTCAAATGTCATTAAATACTTAACATTTGAAATTGATGTACAGTGAAACCTTGAATTGTAACGCAAGTAACGCAGTTTGCCAGCGTTCCGCAAGACGAGCAAAGATTTGTAATAAATTTTGACTTGGAAACTGAACGAAAGTCCTAGTTTACGAGTATCGAGTATCATGTATCACTCATGCACTTCTTGTTTTGACGCCGAGCGTCACGTGATCACAAGTGAGCCAATGGTTTTTCTCTCTCTTGCGCTGTGGAAATGTGGGTAATCGTCTCCCCTGCTGAGTCTTAGTCCGCGTTTGTTACTGGTATAATCAACATCTGTGCACGCGTGTACTGTTTACTAAGGCTGCAACTAAAGATTATTTTGATAATCGATTAGTTGGGCGATTATTTTTTTGATTAATTGGATAAAAACTAAACGCTTTTTTAATTTGATGTTTTGCTTATAACGATATAAAACCATAACTCAGGGTATTAGTTATGTATAAAACTAAACTTTAAAAAATGCAAAAGCCACATAATGATCTTTAATTTTGACATTTTAAACTTTAAATTAAAGATTGTTTTTGAACAGTAAAACTCCTCTAAATATCCAAAATATAAATAAATAAATAAAAAAGCAAAACAATTGTTGTACTCTTATTATATTGGATGGCATCTGTTATAGTGGCTGTTTGTTGAGCAGTGCATGGGGGGATTTCTTTTTTGAATGAACTCATTTATGCTGACTCGTCTCTTTCTAAAAAAAAAAAAAACATAAATAAATAACAGCATTTGAGTATGCAAAATACAGCATTTTAACAATAATTGCAGATATTGCCAGCTGATTGAGAAGGAACAGCGAATCAGAAGTAGTGTGTGGATGTCTGTGATTGGCTGGTTTTCTGGCAGTTTTGTAACACTGGACAAAGTTGAGGGAGCGTACAGGCAGAGTTGGGCGCGCACAGAATCGAGTTGCGCGTGCGCGGAGAACATGTTGAGCGAGCAGGGGAGCATGCACAGAATCGAGAGGTCGCACATGCGCGGAAAACGTTGAGCGAGCAGGGAAGACATTGCGTGCGCAGAATTGAGCTGTTGAGCGCGCAGTGGAGACACTGCACGCGCATAGAGTGCTTTGTCTGCTCTCACAATGTCAAACTGCACGCTCAGAATTGTGGCAGGAATATAACACCATAGGCGCGCGCTATTTCCTGCAGACACTTCTGTAACCTCCATTGCGCAAGCGGCTGTGTATCTGTGTGTATCTTTGTGTATTTGTGCATCTTGTGGTCGCGCTCCTCAGTAACGTGAGCAGTCCAACTAATTGACAACGAATTTCATCACTGTTAATTATCGATTTTATCGATTAGTTGTTGCAGCCCTACTGTTTACTATAGCAGCGTGACACTCGTGTGTGCGTAAAACATCTTTTATTTTGTGTTTGTGTGTGTATAGCGCGCGTGTACGTATGCGAGCATGTAAAGCAAAAGAATGTCTCATTAGAGAGGTTAAAAATCCATTTTCTCTCTTTCACACGCACACACACTCTGCCCTACACAGAAACATTGCTTTTTCGCAATTCTTTTCAAAGTTAAAGTGCTAGTTAATTTGTTTTATTTTTCCTTTACAGCAGTGATTCCATTAGTCTGCACCCAGATGAGTCATTAGAGAGATTTCTTTTTTTTCCGTTGAAACATTGTTTCCGTTATGTGTGAGTTTTACTGTGTAAGACGAGAAGAGGCTAATGACACACACACACACACACACACACACACACATGCACAAACGGAAACTGTCGGGATTTATTTTTTACTTTTTTTAAAGGTGAAATGCAGGTTAAGTTGTTTTATTTTTTCTTTTATATTTTACATTAATTATTTTTATCTATTTATTTTTTCCCTTATTTCGTATGGGAAAGTACGATTTGCTTTACGAGTGTTTTGATATACAAGCCTGCTTCCGGAACGAATTATGTTTGTAATCCAAGGTTCTACTGTATAATTATTTAACATTCATTTTAAAATTGCTGTTGAAATGTTTACCATAGTAACGTCGGACAAAAGATCTAAAGACACTGAAGCAGCAGACTTTGTGAAAATTAAAATTGCGTCAGTCTCAATCTTTGGCCATGACTGTATGTTTAAGGGGAAACAACATGGTTCAAGTAAAGCAAAATAGAAAAAATGGGCAGAAGTTCTGTGGAAGTAAAAATTCATGAATTGGAGATTAATCCATGGATTGAGTGTTGCAGTTGCAAAGTATGTAAACACTGGCAACAGGCTCGGGCCATTCTGACACTCTTAGTTTTGTAATTTGCTTTTGCATCAATGCTAATTAATCTTGCGGAGTTGTTTATCAAATCACTCTCTTCTACTCTATCTCCCAGGTGGATGATGAGTCCATGGCTTCCATGCTGGCTGACTTTGTGGACTGTCCCCCAGACGATGAGGACCACAGTGCCTCTCATTCACATTCTTAAAATAAAATCATCTCCGAGAGCCATAATTCATTAATTGATGTCATGGACTCCAGACCGTTCCCTCTTATCCTTCTTGCATCAGTAATAACATACAGATATGAGTCATTTAAACTTGAAACCTTTTATCAACTGTACAAAGTCAACGGTTTGTATCCATGAAGCAGTCATGATGTATCTTGTGATCTCATTTAAGATGCACTCCTTAAATGTGTCAAGTGTTTTTGACTTAAAAGGTCGTGTTACCATCCAAGCAGCTGGTCGGTATTTTGTGTAAATTACTTCTCAAAGAGCAATCAGCAACCTTGCCTGTGTGAGGAAAGTTGTATAGACAGAGCTCTTTGTGTTCTGAACATGGGTTGCATGCCTTAAACCTTCATACTTAACCTTACAATTAATGTACTTTCTCAGCTCAGCTCACATTTACACTAAAGAACTATGGTATTTCCTTGTGAAAGATGGTATGGTTATTGTAGTTCTTATGGGTTTTCAGCTCATTTCAGTTTTTTTTGTACTATCATTTGTTACTCTTGTGCTTATTTTCTGTTAATTGGTTGCAAAAATTGATTAAAAGCAAAAAATCCAAATGCTTTTGTGCCCTCCATCTAACTAAAAATGACTGGAATATGACATTTGTTAAATTAATAAATGTCATTAAATCATTAAAAGTACAATATACTATTTAAAGGTCATTTAAATACTTTACATTTGAAATTGTCATGTGATGAACAGTATTTTTATAAAATTGATATTGAAATGTTTTATTTAATTATTTATTTAATGTGCTTAATTTAATATGTGAACACACCATAAAATAATTAAATCTGAAAAAGTCACACATCAAACTCAGTGGGCGGCATTGAAGCTGGACTACTGTTTATCTAATCTGTGTATAATCTTTAAGGTAAGGTTTGGGAAAATCTTTGATAGTTGGTTCTTAATGGAAGATTGTAGTTATAATAAAAAATAAAAAATGTGCAGATTAATAGAAAGATTATAAAGCACGAGGCTGATTTATTAGCTGTTGGCTGATTTGGAGATGAATGAAGCATTTGACTTGAGATCGCCATTAGAGCCTGCTCACAGAGATAAAGGGGTGACTGACAAATTATTAGTCTGTCCAACTATATAAAAAAAAAAAACTAAGTCAAAAACCTTTAAAGAGTTAAGCATGAAACAAATAAATCATGAAATAAAAAAACTATTTAAGTATTTGTTTCAACTTCAAATGTTAATATAAGCAATATCATGCAAGAGTGAGTGTAATTCCTGAAAAAAAAAATTTTTCATATTTATTATTCTTAAAAATATATAACTATTTGGACTGCAGAATTTTTTTTTAACCTGAGTGTTGTACAACAATATCATGCAGTTTTGCTTTAATTGTCCTTTTCTTTAATTAAATATCAATAGCACTTTCTTTCTATGAATTCAGAAGATCTGTAGATAAAATTTAACAAGATGTTACAGTCCAGTAAAATCAATTTTAAGAGTACTAATTTCTCGACACACCAGATGGTGCTAAAGCACAAGATGGTTTAGGTGAACCCGAATGAAAGAGAAAAGTCCAGTGACGACGTAGATTCCTGCTTAGTTGAAGAGGTTGTAGCTAATTTGGTTACAGACGCTAATTTAATTTAATTCTAAAACAAACATCACTTTTACAAACAACATTAAGTCAAAAGAAGCGTTTTTTAAAGTAATTAAACATACTAGACATATTAATCACATTTTGGGTGCCACAGGCATGGATATTATTCAGGGCCTCAGAACGCCTCAGGGCTCAGCTGCCTGTTTCTGTAGAAATATGGATGTTTAATGCAGTGTAGAGTTGACAAGTCTGAAATAAAAAACTAATTAAAACACCATTTCCCCCCCATATTTTTCATAATAATTTCAGCGAAATCTATGGGAAAAAAATGACAGGTTAAAGACAGCATAGTTTGTATGATAGAGGAATAGTCTCAGTGGATAGAAGGAAACCCCTCCTCTCTCTCAGAGAATGCACTGCTCACTGGTCGAAAATTACAACCCAGGGTGGCACTGTATGAATTATTATAAATGAAATACTTAATACATATTGATACTCAGTTGGTTTCCGTAAAATTTTATAGTAAATATAATCACAATGTCTCTAATAAAGTCGCACAAATTATACACCGTCATACAAATTAGGCTATTTTTATATAGCCCCCGTAGTGTGTGAATGTTGACCAGAGGTCAACATCGATGTAAAACGGGAATAAATACAATGGGAATCACCATTGGCTCCACAGTCCCTACTACAGAAGAACTACTACATGAACTACAGATATTCATGGATGGATGGATGGATGGATATATGGCATGAAACACTGGATATAAAATTAATATGTAAGCGAGAAAGGCAGGTTAAACATGAGGGTTATACTTTCCTATTCTACTATGTTACATAATATTGTCCTCATTTATTATTTTTATTCGACCAACTTTAGGACAGTCAAGACGAAACGATTTCCCCTCAGAGGTGTGTAGACTGTATTATTCTTAATGATTTCACACAAAACAGAAGAATGTACAGTACACTATATATTCTTAGGCTGACCTGTGGCTTATTCAGTAGCATTTTATAGTGTGAGTGATTTTATTACTGTAATTGCATTGATGAACAAAGTTAGATGTATGCTTCTTTTTTGCTGTCCATGCAGTGGACCTGAGATGATGTCCACTAGTCCCCTCCCTCCCCATCTCTTACAGTACCTCTGAGTGAGAGACACTCTGCCACAGTTACAAACTCACCCCTACAGGTAGGCCTCATGCTTATTTTACCATTATTATATTTTTTTAATGTATGCAAAAGAGGAATAACTACCCTTATGTAGGATATGTACACACGTGGACAAAATTGTTGGTACCCTTCGGTCAATGAATGTCATGATTCATGTCCTGTCTGAAGTTTTTCCCACGCTGTCACTGCTTTTTTTTTTTTTTCCCACGGTCCCGTTTCCGCCCCTCCTCCGCCCCAAGCTTTTATCCGACGCTGCAGAAGGACCTGGCTATAAGCAAGGAGAACGCTGTTACGGGTCGGCAGAAGATACAAGAGACAGGCCGACCGCAAACGCTCCCAGGCTCCCAAGTACAGGGTGGGGCAGAGAGTCATGCACGCCGCCAGAGACATCCCCCTAAAGACCACCTGCCGCAAACTCTCCCCTCGGTACCTCGGTCCCTTCACCATCACTAAAATAGTCAATCCCTGCGCGGTTAAACTCTTGCTCCCCTCAACTATGCGGCGGATCAACCCTACGTTCCACGTGTCCCAGCTACGCCGTCTCGCCGCATGCCCATTAATGGTCACAGAAATAACTTTAATCTGACAAAAGTAATAATAAATAAGAATTCTATGAATGTTAACCAATGAAAATCAGACATTGCTTTTCAACCATGCTTCAACGGAATTATTTAAAAAAATGAACTCATGGAACAGGCCTGGACAAAAATGATGGTACCCCTAACTTAATAGTTTGTTACACAACCTTTTGAGGCAATGACTGCAGTCAAACGATTCCTGTAACTGTCAATGAGACTTCTGCACCTCTCTGCAGGTATTTTGGCCCACTCCTCATGAGCAAGCTGCTCCAGTTGTTTCCGGTTTGAAGGGTGCCTTTTCCAGACAGCATGTTTCAGCTCCTTACTAAGATGCTTAATAGGATTGAGGTCAGGGCTCATAGAAGGCCACTTTAGAATAGTCCAATGTTTTCCTCTTAGCCATTCTTGGGTGTTTTTAGCTGTGTGTTTTGGGTCATTGTCCTGTTGCAAGGCCCATGACCTGCGACTGAGACCCAGCTTTCTGACACTGGCCAGCACATTTCTTTCTAGAATCCCTTGATAGTCTTGAGATTTCATTGTACCCTGCACAGATTCAAGACACCCTGTGCCAGATGCAGCAAAGCAACCCCAGAACATAACCAAGCCTCCTCCATGTTTCACAGTAGGGACAGTGTTCTTTTCTTGATATGCTTCATTTTTCCATCTGTGAACATAGAGCTGATGAGCCTGGTGCGATCTGACACTGATGTTCCTTGAGCATGAAGTTCACCTTGGATCTCTTTAGAAGTCTTTCTGGGCTCTTTTGTTACCATTCAGATTATCCGTCTCTTTGATTTGTCATCAATTTTCCTCATGCGGCCACGTCCAGGGAGGTTGGCTACAGTCCCATGGATCTTAAATTTCTGAATCATATGTGCAACTGTAGTCACAGGAACATCTAGCTGCTTGGACATGGTCTTATAACCTTTACCTTTAACATGCTTGTCTATAATTTTCTTTCGAATCTCCTGAGACAACTCTTTCCTTTGCTTTCTCTGGTCCATGTTGAGTGTGGTACATACCATGTCACCAAACAACACAGTGACTACCTGGAGCCCTAGATATAGGCCCACTGACTGATTACAAGATTGTAGACACCTGTGATGCTAATTAGTGGACACACCTTGAATTAACATGTCCCTTTGATCACATTATTTTCTAGGGGTACCATCATTTTTGTCCAGGCCTGTTCCATGAGTTTATTTTTTTAAATAATTCTGTTGAAGCATGGTTGAAAAGCAATGTCTGACTTTCATTGGTTAACATTCATAGAATTTTTTAAAATTATTACTTTTGTCAGATTAAAGTTTTTTATGTGACCATTGTGAGTTTTTCTTTCATTGACCGAAGGGTACCAACAATTTTGTCCACGTGTGTAGAAGAGTAATCTCTGAACAAGTGGTTATGGGATGTAAGATAGTTCGGGAAGTTTAAGATTTCATTAATTATATAATAATTAATATGTTATTTAACCATTAAGATCAATCCATGTTAGTGTGATCATTTTAAGTGTCTTTTATTCACTTATAATGGATACTGCATTTTGAACATATTTGATAACATTTTTATTTTCTCTTTTCTCCCTGTATTCATTATCTGAACCTTGGCTATTTTCTGTTTCAGAGTCTGTGTCAGTGTGTCTTTTGCATGTACACCTCAGCATATATAAACACCAGCTTTGTCCAACCCATGTTTAGACTAGATAGTGCCCAGGTTATCATCATGAATGGAATTGACAATTTTTTAAATTATATTTATAAATATTATATTCTTGAGCAGTGTTGGGTGTAACGCATTACAAAGTAACACGTTAGAGTACTTGGATTACTTTTTTGATGTAACGAGTAATCTAACATGTTGGGTTATTAATTTAAATACTCAGTTATTTAGTTATATTTTCAAAAATGTAATCCGTTATTCAGACAATTTTTGTAATCCGTGACCCAGATAGCAGTCATTCCATTAGTGTGTGTGTGTGTGTGTGTGTGTGTGTGTGTGTGTGTGTGTGTGTGTGTGTGTGTGTGTGTGTGTGTGTGTGTGTGTGAAGGTTATCCTACAAGCCTCGCCCCACCACCGATAACCAGTCCCCTCTGTTATTCCTGCTGTTAGTTAACAGATTATGGGCCAAACTTCACTGAGTGATGATGGTAGAATAATTATAAAGGTCTTGACTAAAATAACATGCAAGAGGAATCACAAAGGAGTTTTTTCGTTTTCTGCAATGGAAAAGTACTCTAACTAGCTAATTTTATCAGAAGGTAATGCTGTAATGTAACTGATTACTTTTTAGTGACAGTAATTTTGTAATGTAATTGTACTTTAAAAAGTAACATCCCTCAACACTGTTCTTGAGTCATGTTGGTTCTAAATAAAGACAGCATTTTGATTCTCATCACAAAGATGTACAACATGTAAAATGTTCAGTACGTAGCAAAGACCTCTCATGGCTCTAATAAATAAATATGATGGAACATATTTGTTAAATTAGCTTAATATAAATCAAATATTAATGATTGAAATAGGTTTGAAAATTAAAAAAATTATAATTTTTAAATTGCTACTAAATATTACTGACTAATAATTTGAAACATCTTTTTAATCAAGTAAAAATTTGCCATGTAGCATTCCTTTTTGGTAGCTGATGAACAAATGCTCTATTGATGGACTTCTTCCATTAAAAGTACATCCTCAATCAGCACAGTCTAATAAATGGCGAAGAAAATCCCCAACATTTTCTTAAAAGAGGGTCAACGGGGAAGAGTAATTCAGAAAACATTGGCTATATCCTTTCAAAAACTGGGGTTTTAAAATTGTGTATTATAATGTAGCTTAGCGTCCAAATAAATCAAACAATACAACATGTTAATGTTTTCTAATTCTTCTTATTCTTTTATATTTCAAAATCAATACTTGGCCTACGGCCCTAATTCCACTTAGCCGAATTTGCTGCCGAGTTTAGGCCATTGCAAATGTGTTATGACCACTGGAGATCTCGGTAGAGGACGGTAATGGCTGCTTACAGCCTCTTTTGGGCTCTGTATGAATTCTACCATGATCCTCATCATTGTTATTGTTTGGAGAAAAATTGGAATGTTTTCCAAAAATTTCAGCTGCCCCCTTCCGACATTAATGCCTTGGTATCGTCTCATAAGCGCCATTATCAAGTCATTGTTCATTTTTAAGCGCATTTTTGGAGTTCGTATTGGTTTTTATCCCTCCTTAACCCTCCTTAACCCTCCTTACCTGTTTCATAGCATTCAGCAGCCAAAAATTCAATTTTAACTGGTAAATTACATATTTTGGTATACTAAGAGGTGTACCTTGTCGGGGAACCCAATAAGATTATTTTGGTACTAGATTGGAGTCACAAGGTCACATGACCTAGAAACTGTTGAAGAAGTAGTGAGTTGATTTAAATAAAACTCAATGAAGACATTTTTTTGGGATAAAAAAGGTTTATCTTGTGTGTGTGTGTGTGGGGGGGGGGGGGGGGGGGGGGGTTGAGGATGTGGAAGACCATCGAGACACTTGAGATGATTTCACATGTTTAAAAAAAGTTATAATAAATGTGTCATTCATGGATCCCAAAAGTAGTGGCTAAAAATAAGCTCAATAATTGGTGTTATGGCCCTTTGCTGAAAATATAGTCTCGGGTGCAATTTATGCAGTCTAATAAGGAAATTAGTTGCTTAGTTTTACCGAACATCCTGTAGAACCAGCCACAGTTTTTCTGATGACTTGTTGCACCTTCTTATTTTTAATAAATACATTCCTGTATTTTTAGTTTTTTCTGGAATACGAATGTTTGGAATGTTTGGAAGTCAGAAAGGATTTTTTTGTACCGACTTTATAATGAAGGCATAAAATAAAAGTGTATAATGAAGTACACATTAAAAAAAGAGTCTTTTGCATACTTTTAAATTTCAAACCACGGATAGTTGAAAGTCTTTCCAGTGTTAAAATATTAAGCTTACTTAACAAATATATTCCATCATATTTATTTATTAATGCCATGAAAGGATTTTGCAATTTATTGAGCATTCCATAGAATCAAAATACTATAATTTTATTATAAGTGATATGACTCAGGAATCACAAGGCAAGGTAATATGTTATATCCATAATAAAAGAGATGCTTTATTGCATGCATGCATCAAGATAATCTGGGCAGTTTCGAGTTTAAACATAGGTTAAAACTCGAACAGTTTCTATGCTAAGGTGTACATGCAACAGACACATTGACACAGACTCTAAAACACACAGAAAATGCCCAAGCTGTAAGGAATACAGGGAGAAAACAAAAATTAAAATCTCATTATCTAATACAGCCATGAATGCATTATAAGTGGATAAAATACACTTTAAAGTATCACACTATCATGGATTAATCTTAATGATTTAATGATGTATCAACTACAATATAATTAATGGGAAAAAAATTGAAATTCATCCCACAATTCCCACTTTGGATGACACTAAAGGCATCCAGCAAAGCTTAAACTTCCTGAACTATCGTACATCCCATAACCACTGGTTAGATGATTACTCTTCTACATATCCAACATAAGGATAGGTCTTACTCGTCTCTCCGCGTACCGAGCAAAAATAATAGTTGCGTTAAATGTAAACATGAGGCCTAACTGTAGGGGTCAACATAATAGAAGTTTCTTCTACATGGGCATGTGTCATGTTCTTAAAAATGCTGATCACAAAATAAGATGATAGGAGATAACAAAGAACACCATAAAACACAGCAGTATTTTGTGGCCATATTATCCACAGGAACCTACAGTAGCCAGACACCTAATCCACAGATCTGACTGAATGGTGACAAAAACAGTGGAAGTGTCCCAGGTTTCAGTCAATTTAACTGCCTTTTTTGTTGTATAATATTCTTAATTCTCAGAGTTAAAAAACAAGTTCAGTGTGGGATTGATACAGTTTATGGTCCAATATTTATGCTTAATTTAGTCCAAATTATTTTACATTTTTAGAAATAATAACCATGGCATTGTCTTAAGTATTTCAAATCCTGCAGAATAATTCTATGTTTCTTAAGTCTCTCTATATGGCAATGCTGTTATCCATGTGCCTAGGACACAGATAGAGATATTGCGGTTTGAGATGCTTGATATCGTCCAGGTTTTCCTCCTCAATACGATTCAGATTCTGCTTGAAGTTTTCAATCATCTCTTGGGCTGACGGCTCAGTGAAATGCTGTTCCCTGTAGTGTCCCAGAGGAAACTGAACATGATATAAAGGCAGAGGGCAGAAATTAGAACATCATATGGAAATAAAGAAATTGTTAAAAGAGACTCAAAATAATATAACTATACATATAATATATGAAATTAAAACATAATAGTAGGTAATCAATAGGAAGATTTTGTGCTGGATTCAACCAATTCATCACATTTACTATAAACTTACAGACAACATCCTGTGCTTTATTACTGCATTTTATTTTGAGCCAGCTTTGCAAAAACATATTGTTTAAACAGATAGAACAGGCTACTTGGGTATTTCATTGAAGTGTTGACTCACTGGGCATGAAATCGGAAATTTCCCTAAAAGGTACGTGATTGCAACTTCAATACATGACTGGTTGATGTCAGGGAGTGTGCTCATGATCAACTCCATAGTGACACTGTTCTTGTCCGTGGGTGGAGGCTGGCGCATGGTGCAAGGTGTGTTGAATACCCACGAACAAAAGTCAAACTAGAGTATAGAAGGGAAAAAGCAAGGTCAATATTTAAACATGGAACAGCACATTGCAGCTAGAGATTTTTAGTGTAAGTTCTGGAAAACTCATTTTCCAAAGAAAAGTCTGTTTATTTGTATGCTGGTGTGATTTTTTCACCAAAATTGCCTCCTCGACCATGACTGGCCTGCAAAGCTTTGTGCTTGGCACTAAATACTGTAGATTCTTGATGGTAGAATGCAATAACTCTGCAAATCAAGATTTATTGAGACAAGCTTTACTTTTGAGAAGTAATATATGAGCTGATGTTTGAAAATGATCCCTAATGCTCCCAGAGTCATTCTTTCATAATTTGCAATTTGCCAAGAATATGCCCATGCCATCAGTGAAGTAAAAACTCCATTGATTGTATAACCTGATTATTCAGTAAATTCAGGTAGTCAAATTACTTTATTTTATTGCCAATTTTTTTGCTGAGCCAAGACCTGACCCTTGATCATAACACTGTCTCCAGAGGCTTGTACAGTGGGCACTATGTATTTTGGGTGATCACTCCATGTGCTTCCCTTCTTACACTGATGCACGCATCATTCTGTAATAGGTTCATTCTTTACTCATCAGACCACATGACCCTTTTCCATTGCTCAAATCCAATCCTTATTCTCCCTAACTGAAGCTTTTTTTCAATTAGACTCACAAACAAGTGATTTTCTTATGGTCATACTGCCGTTTATTCCTAATTCTGTGATTTCACCTTGCATACTACACGTGAACTCTCTTAATTTCACTCCTTAACATAGCGCTGAATTTTTACTGTTGTTTTTCTCTTCAGTGCAACTTTATCGAAAGTTTAAGTAATTTACATCCATGGATTTTTTTTCCTGACCACATTTCATCCACATTTCATCCAAGTTCATGGTTCAGCAATATTCTTCCAAGTTTTCATAATGTGTTGGAGAGTTCTTAATCCAATTTTAAATCTTCTTAGTTGTTTTCATTGCCTGATGCAGGCCAGTAATTTGGCACTTCTGAAGAGTGTGTATCAACCATGACTAGCATATTCCAGTGATTATTTTTCGGTGGGTTTTTCCATTATGGTTTACTACACATGGCTATTTGATTTTATAAATATAATTTAACAAAATAATACAATAGTTATGTGTCACTTACCTGTCCATTGTTGACTGCTGAATGTTGTGCAGAGCTGGTGAAGATGATCACACTCAATAGTGTGATCAGTTCCTGTTTATTTTGTAGTTTATTAGGCAGCCCTGCCAAACATAAATTATAATAGACTTAATCATATTAATTACTTTGTGTAAGGATAAATGCTGTTGAATACAATGTAGTGTTACAATTTAGATCATTCTGATTATCTAATGTCTGTTTTATTAAATAATTGATTGTACAAAAATGTTTATTCTTAGAATTTTTATTTTATTTTTTGTTTGTTTTTAAACCACCACTGCTCCATCTGTATTATCACCGACACCAAATTATATATTGTTTTTTAAGGAAACTAACCAAAGTTTGAAGCATTTTCAAAGCCTTCATCAACTATATCTTTAATCCATGCTTGAAGTTCTGAATCCTGCTCCACTTCACTGTCACTAATGTAGTATAGAGACACTATGCTGGAGACAAACCTGTAGGCGAGAAGGAAAAGAGAAACTGTCAATACTTGCTGTGTCTCCAGAATCAAGCAAGCATAACATAACATTATGGCGTAAATTAATTTCACTTCAAGAAATAATAGCTCTAGAGGACACCATTGTAATTGGACACTTACTTCTCAATGGCATCCCAGAGCTTCAAGCTGTGATCTCTGTAGACGTATTTCTTGAGTTTAGAAACATCACGGTCTCTGAAGTCATAGGACGGTTTGAGAGAACGGTAGGTCATGCTCTTGTACTCCCTCTCAGATAGCATCAGCAGCCCATTACCACCCGTGGACACCGCCTGCAGAGAAAGCATGCCTAATGTATGTATCTACTACTCTTAGGCATTTGGCAGATGCCCTTTTCCAGAGTGACTTATATTTTTATTTCATTATACATCTAACTTGGTGACCATGGGATTTGAACCTGGGATCTTCCGAATTGTAGTCCAGTGCCTTGTATGGAATGTGTTGAACAAATATGTTGAGACAAAACAATATTAACACAATGTGTAGCACATTGTATAACTCTTGGGAACATGGAGCGTTCTTAAAGTATTTTAAGGAAATGAAGTATTATTCTTCTACTTATTCTTCTACTTACATAGCTCATTTCTTGTTTATGTATTTAGCATTTAGTTGAAACCTTTCATTTAAATCCATTGATGTTGTCAAATATTTTCAGATCACTTCAATCAGTGTATTTTCTATTGCTGAAGCGTACCTTTTTAAAGATACCATCACTAGAGATGAGACGTGTGCGTGCACGGCAGTTTATCTCCAGGGTGTACTTCAGATGAGGAATCAGCAGCTTAGACGGAGATGGAGATATACATTTATTTCTATACCTGAACATTTTGGTATTAAAGGAAGCTTGTTCATACTTTCCAACTAACCTTGTATATAGGATGGACTGCAGGGAGTTGACGCAGTGTGGCCACACAGAACACCTCTGCTATAAGATGAGTTCGCAGCAGGTGTGACAGAACCTCAAAGGTCTGAAATTCGGCATGACGGACCCACATTTTAGCCAATAGCCAAGCCAGAGGTGGATCATTAGGGAGAAAAATGGGTGTGTCCTTGGTAGGATTCTGTACAAGCTAAGAAGAAGAAAAAGTGGGAGTAATGAACCTTTAGTTTCATTAGTTACACTAAATGTTGCCTCTAGTGACTTGGTGAAAGCATTACCTGTATGGCGATGGGAATGAGGCCTTTGTCTGGATGTTCATACAGTAAACACAAAGGTGCTGCTATATACTGCTGATTCCCATGGATCACATTTCCAGGGACCCCATCCAGTATAGCATAGTCCACAAGGTATATATTCCCAGCCTTTGTGGAAAGAATGAAAGATTCTTATAGTCTTTAAGATACAGTACCTGGACCTGGATGAATACTGTTATACTGGTACACTCATCGTCTATACCACTTAATCCTGTATTCACGGTCGCAGGCGGCCTAGAGCCGATCCCAGCAAACTTAGGGCATGAGGTGGGGTACACCCTGGACAGGGTGCCAATCTATTATACTGGTACAAAGATGTATTTTTATGTTTAATTAATTTCATTGTATTACTGTGGGATTGGCACTAAGGTCAACCCTCCCATGCTCATTACTTGATGAAATGTAAAGAAGCGTGTATGTATCTGTTATTTTGTCTCTCACGGAGAGACTAACCTGTTTGATGGCTGATCATGGCTTTGCTGAATTATCAATACAAAACTCTGTAAAACACTAAAACGAAATACTGTAATACAGGGGGCATTAAGTTTTTCAATTTTTTAAATAGCATTTAAAACTGATGCATGAATCCAGATCATCTCAGTGTTAAAACTCCTAGGTGTGAATGTGTGTATGCAGTGTCCTGTGATGGACCTGTGTATCATGGGTAACCGGGATAAAGTGATCCCTGAAGATAATATGAAAAATTTGAAGGGTATATTTCCATGCAAAATTTATGGACTACACGTCACCTCTAGCTCTTTATCCATGGTGGTGTTGGGGTGTAAGAAGTCCTGCACCATTTTTCCTTGGATGGCAAAGTTGGAAGGCACTTTCCTGCACCTCTGGATCATTCTGGGATTCACTCCATTCATGAACTGATGTCCGAAAAAAACATCCTCTTTCCAGTGTTCCTTAATGTATTCTAATAACATCCATAAAACATGTACATTCAGTTAGTTAGCATTTTTATTTGTTGTTTACAGTTCAAGCAGGAGATCTTAAATACATGTTTCTATTCTATGTTAGCCAATATTTACTCCTTTTAATACAAGTTAAAATGAATGCACCTTCTTGGCATAAAAACTGTATTGAACAACAATTGAATGTGTGTGTGTGTGTGTGTGTGTGTGTGTGTGTGTGTGTGTGTGTGTGTGTGTGTGTGTGTGTGTGTGTGTGTGTTAGAAATCACTTGTTTCAAATAGTTAAAAATGGTCACAGTTACTACACCTGCAGTGGGAGTCTTAGGCAGTGCACAAAATACGTTGTCAAAATCTTCCAGATCTTTCCATGACTTATTAATCAAGCTGATCAGCTTCTTTAGTGACAGATCCTCAAGACTGAGGGTGATTAAATTAAACATTATATGTACACATGACCAGAACAAATTTGTTTTTGCATCTACAACAATACATGTGTTCATTCATGTTATATTTTCTTTTGATTGATAAAACACTTTGGTTGAGATTTGCAGATTTAATTAATATTATTCATATAAACTTCTAAAATTATATAAATTAAGTGCTGCTCACATATCATTAAACACTTGTTCAAAGTTCTTCGCATTCTCAAAGTCGAAGCGCTCATCTGGGGGGAGTTCTTCTTCTGATTTGAAGGCTCCGCATTTGGGAAATCCTGGAGCCCAGACTTGCCATCTAACACAACACACATTTATTTCATGTCTAATAAATTGAAGAATAAAGGTATTCATTACCATGTTCATTCATGAGTTAGCATAGTGTTCTTTAAACTATAAAAAGGAGAGCACTTAGTATAGCTCTTAAGTAAATTTCTTTGTTAAAACCTTTGCCTATAGTGTAATTTCTCCAATAAAGCAAAAGGAGAATTGGTAAAACTATGCAAAATTCAGTCATATTTCTGGTGCTGAAATATACACACTTGTAAATGTTCTGTCTCTCCTGCAGTTTTGCTTTTCTATGAGCCAGCTCTTGGGGCAGGATCTCATTACACAGCCTTTTAGCTGTAAAAGAAAATTAGAAAAAGAAGCCACTCTTAGGAACCCTCAGCCTGAATCAGGGTGAGATAAAAGGGGTAATTGTTAGAACTGACCTGTGCCATCACGGATTTCTACTTTATCATCTCCCACTAACCAGTGGTAACAAGGGAAGGTTTGCGTTCTTCCCCCTTCTGATGGTGTGACTGTCACATAACTGCAAAACCAGTTATCTTCCGCATTTAGTTTCTTCCATTTCTCCATCTCCAAGCGTACAAGGAGCACACGACCCAGGGGAATCTTGCTCCAAACTTTAGATTCACAAGCCTTAAAGGAATGAGTTAAAAAAAAAAAGCAAAATACAATTTGTGTATATGAAAGAGAAACAATGCCTATTAAAAGGGAGAAAATGTGCTCAGTTAGATGCTTTGGTTATATCCTTAATTGTAGAAAATAAATGTATAAAATAAATAAAAGTAGCCTTGCTACATATTCAGTACAATCTGTCCTTTGCACTCTCACTTACTTGGCCTTTACGCAGACCCCAGCCATGGTCGTCCAGCCGCTTCCTCTCACTCTCTCCATTCTCTCCCACCAGGGTAACGTACACATAGTTAACAGTACCTGAGTACTTTAAGGTGCCTGTAGCCACGGTCACGTAGTACTCCATCTGCACACAAAATTCACATCAAGTCTTGCACATGAAAGCTTATTTATAGAGCAATAGCAGAAAATGTAATAAATCTAAGCATATTTTTTAAATCAATACTTACCTAATAAGCTCTGTTAGTGAAGTCTTGTGATTTACTTAACTTGTCTCCACCTTGTCCTTGCACTGACTTTTGCACAGTTTTAGAGAGTATTTTTTTAAGTCTATTATTCAACAGTTGACTACAGCATACTGAGTTTTCCCCCAATTTCTTGCTTTCTTTTATTAGGTATGTCCACCATTCAGTTCTCTTCTTTCTCTCTGCATGGCTACGCCCATTACCTAAATCAAAAAATGATTGGCCCACGTTTGTTTTCATAACATTTTTCGCAAACACCCCCTACCAAACCCTCCCCAATCCTACATACATTCTCCTTCATGTAAATTACATTAATGTATTCTTTTGTTTTGCAATTGGGTTCACTCCAAAGTTAGGTATAATGGTCTTGCTGGAACTAATTAGTTCCTGGGAAAGGAAATGGGTGATTCCTGTGAACTTGAAATTACATCAAAATTTAAGTAATATAGAAAAACTAATTCAATTATATTTAAATTTCATACCAGTGTATGAATCACAGTTTCAGAATAACTGGAATTATAGATAGTGTGAAAAAAGACAAAAGACTTAATTAAAAATCATTTCCACATATTAATAAGCTGTCGTGCAATTGATTGGCACCTTCCTTGTTTCTCCTTAGATACAGTAGGTTCCAGGCCCCCTGTGACCCTACATCCAGGATAAGGCGGCATAGACGATGATGAGATATTAGTTTTTTACAATCGCTATGACAGTTTTTTCAATACATTTAACAAGTTTCCTAAACTATTAACACAGTTAGCACAACATCCGTCTTTGTAGGCTACACAATTAACACATTTTTTGTTGCTTTGATACAAAATGCATCCAGTTAACACCAATTTAAAATGCTTGAACTTCTTTTACACACAAGCTCAACCAAGACCAAAACAATGTAATTTTACAGTCAAATTTACAAATGCTTTCACACTGTATGTCAGAACAGATAACATCATGTTCTAAACATAACTTATATAGGCTAAAGTCAAAGTTAATAGCTGTTCATATTGTGAATTGAAACACAAATATATTCCCTGTATTTTATTCCATTGCCAATGAGAAATAGCTTATTGCAGTTATGTAAATACAGTATATAAATCACAGCTGATTCCCATCTAGGAACAGAAAGAAAGAAAGAAATAAAAAAGGAAGAAAGAAAGTTAGAAGGCACCAGAGTTACAGTATCAGAGTTATGTTATCACATGGGACAATGTGGCATTCCACCATTCCCATGCAATCACAGCCTGGTTTGACACCCATCCAAGGATGATGTCCCATTTCCTTGCCCCTTACTCCCCTTTCCTCAACCCTATTGAGGAGTTTTTCTCAGAAGGTTTTTGACCATAGTCCACATGTCCACATGTCCACCAAATGTCCCTCCTGGATAAACACTGCCAGGCCTGGATAAGGCATGCCAAAAGATTCTTCCCACGATGCCATGCCAGAGAAGATATCAGGTGTGATGTGGATGAGAACATGTGGCCAAATGCAGAAGACCGGGCAGAATAGAAGATTATTTTGTTTTTGTTTTTTTATTATAATTCCGGTGCTTTTTGTGTTTGTATATCTTGCAGTAATGTCCTTTTGCAAACAAAGTCTGTACTGCAGCAATCCTGTGTCTGTTTTTTTTTTTTTTTACCTAAACTGTACATTTTATAAAGCTATTCTAAGATGGTCATTCATTTTTTGTATTGAATTTCTGCAGCAAAAGAAACAAAATGCATGCATTTACTAAACCCAACAAAACAAAAATATAGAGAGGCTTCAAATATAAGGGCAGACCTGACATAAAATAATGTAGTTTCTGTAATTTCAGCTGATGATAGTGTTGTTTTTTTTGTCATTGTGTTATGATTGACTAAATGTTCCTGTTGGAAGAGAACATGTGTTAGTGTTTTGAATAATTATTTGATTTTAAAACATGTTTGTAGTGTTTTGTTAGACATAGTGTATTGTGTTAGTTTATTATTGTATTTTGAAAATGAGTTTTGGGGTTTAGTTTACAATGTGTGATTTTGAGCATGAAATGAACCGTTTTGCCAATTGTGTGTTTTAGGTGTGTTGGTGCGTTAAGAGTTTAGGAAACTTGTTAAATTTATTGAAAAAACTGTCATAGCGATTGTAAAAAACTGTAATGAGCGCAATAAATGCACAGCAAACATGCTTCAAAAGTAATATTTTATATATTTTTTAATCACATTTCAAATAAGGAAGACACCTTAAACCCTTAAACCTTTTTTTTTTCTTTAGCAAAAAAAAAAACAAACAAAAACAATGGGAATATTTTATTATATTCCCATTATTATATTCCCATTATGTTTTCTGCATATTTTATTATATTCCCATTATGTTTTCTTTCTTTGACCTCGACACGCTGCGCTATCAGCAAACACTTTCCTTCCTCTAGTCTATGTTCAGGTCATAAAACCGTTGGAGGCTTCCAACTAAGAACGTGTTTGCACTATCAGCAAACACGTTCCTTAATCTAATCTATGTTCAGGTCATAAAACCGTTAGAGGCTTCCAACTAAGAACAACTCCCAAAGCTCCTATTCTTCTCCACGTTATCTTTTAGAATCATTCCAGCCCAGATGTAACCACTCCTGTACCCTCCTTTTGGTGCTTGTGTGTGTGTGTGTGCATATATTGTATATACTTCTGTCTTCCACAATAAACTTTGAATGAGTCACTGAGTGTGTTTCATTGGGTTCCCTGAGCTCAGGCGGGTCAGCAGAATACGGGCGGAGCACTGAGTAGACCAAAGGGGGTCTACCGAAAAACAAGAAATTCTTACACACACACACACACACACACACACACACACAGAACAAATTAACAAACATTTCTCTATAAAATAAATTACTAAAATATATCTTATTTTTATTTTAAGATGAGTTTTGTGGTATGGTAATATGAATGACTTCATTTAAGCTAATGAAAAAGGTCATTAGACTGCACACTGGATGGCCAAAAAAAAGGTCTCTACTAAGCAAATATTTAAGAACCTTTGATTGCATAATGGGTGCATTGATTAATATGGTTCAGCGGGCAGCAAGTTAACCCTAACCGATGCAGTGAGTAGCTTCTCAGAAGACATATCCTGTGGTTGTGACAAAGATGTTGCTCTTGCATCATCAAGCAAAGAAAACTGACAAAGATTGCTGAAAATATTCAAATTGGGTTAATAACACCAGATCTGGTCGGTAAGAATGCGTCCTACAGATCTGGCGGTTAAGAATGCGTTTTGAGAATAGGAAGTGCTAAGGAAGCTGTGAACATGATGCCCATTGACAGCAAGTGACAGAGCTCATAAATGTGGCGAGCTCAAACTGTAAATACTAATATGTATTCATTCTCATTTTCTTCTCTCCATCAATATTATTATTATTATTATTACTGTAACCCGCCCGCGCGTGTGCAAAAAGACGAAGTACAACAAAGAATACAATAGTGTATGATAAGTTAGCCTAAAACAATATTGTTTTATTGCGTATATGCAAACAATAAACACTGCCCTTTGCAAAGTGAAAGTGAGTTGCGTGTGGCTGCTTTATGATCAAAAGGCTGATAAACGTACTCGCAGATATGAGCAGATCTATCGATAAAACTGCAGACAATCTCCCCCAGGAATGCAACAAACACAGAAATATATGCTACTCGCTGAATACAATGCGACAGCACACAGAATCCCTGAGCTTTGACTGCGCTTTCTCCATTTATTATTATTATTAGTAGTACACTCTAAAAATGGGTTTCTGTAAACAATCGTTGAGTTGTTTATGCGGGGTCAAAATTCTGGGTTATTTCAGGTACTTTAATCACACTGTTGGGTTGCTTTTGCTACAAATACTAAAAGTGCTACATGATTAAACTCAATGGAAGAAACGGAAAAAGAAATTTCTCCGTTTCCTTCCTAGACCTTTTGTCTGCATCACAATGAACTGAAGCTCAGCACGTCTTCTTTCCTTGTTTGAATCTGTAATATTTAAGTGAAATATATTTTGCGGATAGGCCTAAACATTCATTTTTATTTATGGACAGATGTATTATGTTTTATCTAGAAGTGCTGCAATTTTCGCTGGTTTCAAAACACAACGTTTTCAGAGATTTGAGCTTCAGACAATCTCCAGGCGCTCTGAGCTCATGTACCCGGCCAACTCAGCCACACCTCCGAAATGACTTCTGAAAACTACTGCTGGCTAACTATCTCTGCAGTGCTTAAAACAGCAGATTAATTCCATTTGGGGTATTTCTAACAGGCAATCTTCTGTATTTACATTATTTTGAAGTTGTGTACATTTTGGGACTTTTTTGAAAACAAAATGGTTCTATCTACTAAATCAAATGGAATGTGTCGACCCAGCAGGAGTGTTAATTTACCCACTGGTTGCGTCAAATAAAATAACCCAGCACTTGAACATTTAACCCAGCAGTTTTTAGAGTGTAACATAAAAAAATTCCATTTGTAAAGTAGCATAAAGAAATCATAGGTTGTGTATAGAGTGATTAAAAACAATACAATACAGTTTATGGTAAAGAAATTCTCAGAATCTTTCATTTCAGGGATTAAAAAACAGTAGCAATGTTAATTTTAGAATCCTTAGAAGCTCAGTTGTCCGCACACAACCTCTCACGATGGAGCCTTTTCCTGAATTCACCATTTTCACGGGGGTGGGGCTAAAAAACACGCATCTCGGTTTATTCATACAGATGTACCTGTTTTACAGTACATGGAATTTGACAGGGTTGTCACTGAACAATTTACCCTGACAAAGAGCAATATAAGAACAGTGGCAGCTGGCACATCTAAAATAGATGCCGAATAATTTTTTATAGCCTAAATATTTTTTTTAAACTTGTGCTACTGTTGTTTACTTACAATATTTGTCAATTAAAAAATGTAATTTAAATGAGTGTTGGGCTTCGGGATGTTGAGCCGATTTCCTATATAGTCTAATCAGAGATCTACCGCTTGCTTGGTTCATCTTCATAGTTGGATTTGATATTTTTCGAGTGTAATTCATACATTATGTTCATAATAATGAAATAAGATACCCTAAATTGTGTTTTAAAATCTATTTAAAAAGTTTGTCATATAGTTTATGTAATGTCTGAACAGGAACAAAACATTGAAAGACATTGCAATGCCATGGTTTAAATGGTCTTAAAATTTATTAAATGTCCCTGATAGTAGGCTATCTGATAGTGTTAACAATGCGAATGTCCTGATTCTTGAATATGCCAACATATCTTCGTTAAAACGTAAAAATGTGTCGAAATTGAGCACCATCAGAAGACATGAATGAACAAAAAAAAAAAATCTATATTTTAAAGTAAATATTCTTATATGCGCATGAAGTGCTTCAGGTATTTTTTAAATTATAATAATCATTATGCTTTTTTAATATTTGTGTCCAGCATTGAATAATTATTTAATCCATTATTTGACCACAGCTGGAAATAATTGTCAGGGATAACCCCTAGAGGGCGCCAAAGCGCCCTAAGACATTTTTGTGTAGTTCTTTTAAGTTTCAGTTTCAATACTTCATTTCCCAGTTCGCAACTCGGTCAGGTGACATGGGCGCTCACCTGAACCGAGTTGATCATTAATTTCATTATAAAAGGTGTGTTTGAGTTCAAGTGAGGGTCTTGCATTTGTTACACTAAAGTTTAAAGAATATGTCTTGTCTGTTTAATCATGTTTTGGTTTATTTTACAGAAAAGTGTTTTGTTAATAGTTTTTTCCCTGCTTTTCATTTATAAAATAAAAACCTATCTGTGGAACATCCGCCTCTGCATTTATGCCTTGAACCAACAAACGTGACAATAATAGTTGGAATGTGATTGTGAATTTATGACTGAAATAAAGCTGTTCATCGGCTAACTTTACAACAGGCAGCATTTTGATTAAGGCTCATAAACATGTGCAATTTATCGATAAAAATGCAGACATACTCCCCCAGAAATGCAACAAGCACAAATATATACGATTCTCGCTAGATAAACGCACTCTGATGTGAGCCGCTTTATTCAAGTCATAATATAATATAACATAGTTTTGCTGTGTAGTTTATTTTTTGTGTGCATAAAAATGACATTTCATATGAATGTCACATGATACGTGCACACAAACACACACAAACTCTCCATGCACACACACTTATGAGACGCGCAGAAACACACACACACACAAACTCTCTGTGCATACACACCTACAGTATGAGAAGCGCTCACACACACACACACACACACACACACACACACACACACACACACACACACACACACCCGTGCAGATACACCTATGAGATGCGCACACACACATAGTTAATGATTTCTCAATAATGGAAGAAACAAACGTTGAATTATCAGTGCACTTTTGTGCCATGATCATTTAGTCAGGAATGGCATGCCTAGCTGATTGTTGATGCAACAGATCGGTTAAAAGTCTATCTGTTTTACATATGCTTATATTTATGAGGACCATGTGTTAAAAACCTGGTACTTTACTTTTCTTGAAAAGAATACATTTGTTTTATGATTGTCATAGCAGGCGTTGGGCGTTATTAGGATATAATAAAAGATTAACCAGATATTTTTTCATGGGGAGATGGTGCTACGGTTTAATAGCATTGTTTAGAAAATGTTTACGCCAAGTGTGTGTGCGCATATGTGTTTATGTCCATGCATGGGGTTGTATTAATATCTAGGTAGGGAAACATTCACACAGGGTTAGGAATACCTTACAGTTTTAATTTGATGTTTCACTATACCCTCACATATAAGTTGAGTTAGCTCTCAATGCTAAGTGTAAATAACTGGTAATGTGAGTTACACAAAGTATTTTCTTCAATGTCTTATGTTGACCACACTACAGTATAAGTGAAACCTGGTTTAATGTAATACTATGAATTACTATTTAAATCACGCTTTTAATATCCGGGTTAATTGGTATTATATTAAGCCGAAATGTAATAAACATAATGTTATATTGACAACACAAACAGCAACCTGTAAACCTAGTCCAAAACCTACTGTTATTATTACCTATCAAACATTTTAGGCAGCTGTTCTCTATTCAATATTGCAGGCTGCACACCTGTGACACAGAATGAGTCATATACTGTAGTTAAATGTCCCAGAGCTGGGATGCTTTATCGTCACCTTTAATTGAATGCCTCTTGTCTAATCAGATTACTCAGTTGGAACAAACTGTTTAAATTTAGTAACTCGACAGCATTTTAGGGGCTGAAACAATTCCTCGAGTAACTCGAATAATTCGATTACAAAGAATGATTGAGGCAAAATCTTCTGCCTCTAGGCTTCTTTTAATTAATTTTAAAAGCTTGCGTTATGTTTTTGCGCAATTATTTGTTTGAAATTATTTGTTCGAAAGCCGCCAGTAAACACAGACGAAGAAGAAGCGCTTACGTCACCCACAATGCGGAAGGAGACGCAAACAGTTAGCGTTGTATTGATTTGAGGGAGCGTCCTGTTGCGGGCTGTGAAATGGGAAAAAAAAAAACTTTTATCAGTGAAATATGTTTTCAGCTGCAGAAAACAGTGCACACACACGTCCAAGAGAGAGACATTTATATTCTAATGAATATATCAACTTAAAACACAATGTATGGACTCTTGTTCCTGTCCATGGATTTTTGCATCCTAAATGTCATTACAAAGCATTCCAATAAGAAGTCAGTAAAGGCTTATGTTATGCCTGAGCTGTAGATTTTGAAACTTTTAGTTCTGAAAGTAAAGTTGCACAACTTGGTGTTTTTGTATAATTATATATTTTAATGTGTGCCTTAATTTCTGGATACTTAAAGTCATTTGAAATACCTTTTTTTTTTTAGTTTTTGCATCTGAGAAAAGGCTTTAAAATAAGAAGTCTCAGTCAACTTTAAGCTATTCCTTGTATTGTGAATAATGACAATGTTTATTTTTTGATAAAATGCTGTATGCATTTAAAAAAATAAAGGGGAACACCTAGTCCAAGTTTGACTTGAACACCTCTCATATGTGAGAATTGTTCTTTATTTTTTTGAGCAGTATATTTTATATTGCTGTTTAATTAAGCAAAAGTACATTTTATCCGATTACTCGATTAATCGATAAAATCTTTGATAGAATACTCGATTACTAAAATATTCGATAGCTACAGCCCTACAGCATTTACAGACATTCTGCCCCACTTACATCAGAAAAGTTGTCTTTTTTAGCATTCTGCAAAGTTTGAATTTTTACTAACGTTAGAATGCACACACCTAAATGTGAAGCATTGATATTCATGCTCTATTATATCTGCCACACAAAACACAAAAAGTGCCACCATGAAGGCACAGAAGGACTGTCTTTGGTAATATTATCGTAAACCTCATTCAATCCTCTAGATTCATGTCCAAAATACGTTACATGTTAACAGGTCTGAAGGCAACTTTTTTCAGCAGTAAGATGCAGAAGACCAGCTACCAGTTGGTAGTTTGAGACATCTAGGCTTCACTACGTTTATTAAATTTTTACTCATTTCTCTTAAACGCATTTGTCTTCAGAAGAGACCATACAGTATGAGGGTCCAGGAGTAGAGCTGCCCTTTCCTCCGCTGGATGATATTGATCCACTGCTGATTCTTCATCTTCGCCATCGTTATAGAGCAGTGTGCCTCGCTCTTAAACATACACTCAGGTAGAGTGTCTGTGCGTCTGACTGTGTGCGCGCTTGCGTGGCAAACCTATTTACAAGAAATTGGTCATGCTCAAATGTTTGCTAGGTTTATTTCCTGCATATAAATATGAATTAGTTAATAATTCATGTAATGTAATTAGCAATGCTTTTACAGAGATGTTAACCTACATAAAAAAACGGTGCTGTTCAAACTTACTTGATTTTGTCTATGAAAGTTGAACTGAAAATTTTTTTTTTTGTGTTTTTCTTGCTTGTAGTATTGACCCAGCAACCTCTGTGCGTCTTCCCATTCAGCACCTCCTTAATATAGTGTGCCGTGCTCTGGCTGTCAACATAAAGAACATTGTAAGTTTTTACAAATATGTATTTCTGACATTCACTCCCTGCCTCTTTCCCTCCCTCACTGTTTCCCCACACATGGAGTATACTTGGGCCCCAGTATATCAACGACCACCCAAGTATATTTCTAAACCCTTTTATGAAAATATTCCCAATCAATGCTATCCGCAATCGATTAACTAGTAGCGCACAGTTCTCTCTTAAAAGAAGTTCCGTCAGTTTGTGTGTTGATGGACGTGGCTTCAGACATCAAATTTGCATTTGGATTTTCATGTAGAACCAAAGTTATCATTACTTTAAAAAGGAGGAAAAAAAATACTTCTACTGGAATATGGGAATGATGTCGCCAAGTATAACTCTCAAAATGCACCCATCATTATTTTTTGGTCACAGAATGAAACAAACTCAACCATGTTGTTGTTGTTGTTGGTCTTTCGGCTGCTCCAGTTGAGGGGTCGCCTCAGCGGACAACAACTTGGCACAGGTTTTTTTACTGGATGCCCTTCCTGATGCAACCCTCCCATTTTATCCGGGCTTGGGAAAGGTGCTGCATCTAGCACACATTTTGTCACTTTTCAACCACAAACGTAAATGTATTTTATTGAGTTTTTCTGTGATAGACCCAACACCAAGTAGCACATAATTGTGAAATGGAAGGAAAATAAAGAATGGTTTTCAAATTTGTTTTTTGCAAATAAATATCTAAAAAGTGGGGCATAACTAGCAAAATATCTCAAGCTCAGTCATATTATAATTTTTTTAAAAGTCTTGCTACATATTCCTAATTGCCTGTAGGTCTGGACTTTGACAGGGCCATTCTAACACATGAATATGCTTTGATTTAAACCGTTCCATTGTAGCTTTGGCTGTATGTTTAGGGTCATTTTCCTGCTGTAAGATGAACCTCTGTCCCAGTCTCAAATCCTTTGCAGACTCTATCAAGTTTTCTTCTCAGATTACGTTTTCACATTTTGTCACGTTACAACCACAAATGAAAGTGTATTTTATTGGGATTTTATGTGATAGACCAACACAAATGGCACATAATTGTGAAGTGGAAGGAAATCTTCCCATCGACTCTGACCAGCTTCCTGGTCCCTGTTGAAAAAAACCATCCCCACAACATGATGCTGCCAATAATGGCTTTCTTCTTGCACCTCTTCCATAAAGGCCAAATTTGTTGATTGCAGGACTAACAGTTGTCCTGTGGACACCTGAGCGGTGAATCTCTGCAGCTTCACCAGAGTTACCATGAGATTAAATCACGCACAGCTGGGCTTTATTTACTAATTAGGTGACTTCTAAAAGCGATTGGTTCCACTGGATTTTAGTTAGGGACGTAAAGCGTAAAGGGGGCTGGAAACAAATGCATGCCACACTTTTAAGATTTAGAAAAAATGTTTTCAACCATTTATTCTTTTCCTTCCACTTCACAGTTATGTGCCTTTTGTGGTTGTAACATGACCAAAATGTGGAAAAGCATTTCATTTCTAAACTGCTTAAGCGCTGTTTAAGTTGGTACTTGTGATGAAATTTCTCATGAATCAAGACATAAAACAGTGTCACATTTACACAAGACTTTAAGCACAGTATGGTGATGAGACTCCTATTCATGGTAAAACATTGATTGATTGATTGATACCGACTGAAACGGCAGGAGCCCACTGCAGTTGTTCCTGTGAGTTTTCAGCAAGTGGAACTCCTAACCCTAATTCCTCTTGTGGAAGATATCTGTCTGGGAACTGTACACCCATCATTCAAAAATACCACTTGCACATTACAGGAACTAGGCTAAGAGTTATTGCCACAGCCCTCGTATAGTCCTGACCTCGATCCAAGTCATTTCCATATGTTTTCAGATGTTAAAGGAGTTCCTGGAAGGTCAGCATTTTAGACCTGAAACATGCAGTCATTGTTCATATTTGTATATTATGTGTGTTATTAAACTGAATTTGGTGTACAGTCACAGTGTTATTTAAACTATAAATAATGAAAAAAGTAAATAATGATTACTTCAATTTTTGGTTCATTTGAAAATTTTTGAAGCTTTATATACAATAATACTTTTTTATTGTTGTGTAATACTAAATATAGGGTTATGAATGCTTGTTTGTGTATGTTTTACAGAATGTCACAAGCGAAGGGTGCTTAAAACTGCTGGTTTTGCCATCAATACATACCGACACTTTGGAGGTGCTCTCTGCTCTAATTAAAGAGTGGGTAATCACAAACCAGTTCACAAACATAGTTCTTCTCTTGACACCCCATGTACTGTATAATAGAATGAATGTGAAATTGTTTGTTGACTAAATTAATGCGCTTAACACTCCAGTCTTGTTTGTTTCAGTGTGGGTGCTGGCCTGGTGCAATATTGTAATGTGCTATCCAGGCTTTTTTCTCAAGCGCTCTGTGCATGGACACCCCTACCAGAGGACAGCCTCGGTCAACAAAGAGCATACAGGTAGCATACAATCAAGAAACACAAAGGAAATTTTCTTGATTGTAATCACATGATCTTGATCCTTTCACACACATTCATGAATCTCTCCAAAGTCTAGAAGTATTATAAATTATTTCCCTTGTCCTTTTTCAAGCCTCTTGTCCTATTCACAGTGCTGTGCGGGTGGCCCTGTATCGCACGCTAGAATTGTGGGTGCGTGTCGGCAGGCCGTCTTCCTCAGTTCTGCAGGGTAGCTGCTCTCACTCAGAGCTGCTCTTTGCTAATCTCATTGGGGACATTACACCAGGAACTGAGGCCGTTAAAGTGAGTCAACTGTGCAGTGTTGCTACTTTCCAAGGAATCTTTGATTACATACATATAGCTCCTAGATTATTGCCATTCTTGGTAAAGGGTGATGTTCAAAAGTAATTCATATGTTATGACCTAAAATTTTGATAGATATTTCTACAGACAGGCTCATAAATCTGAGGTTTTACATACATATTAGGTTAAAGGTGTATTAAATATTGCAATTTATAAATATGTGCTCTCTCAAATTTAGTTTTAATGACATTTAAAGGAAATATGCTATTAGAAAGGCTTTTTATAGGGTTTAAATTCCAAATAATAAAGGCTATAAACCTGTCAACAAAAATGATTAACCAAAGTGCAGTCTAAAGTCACTACTTACTTCTGGAGTCTTTTTCCATCCTTCAGCAACATTTTTACTAACTGATGTTAAATGCTTATACAGTGGAACCTTTGATTGCGAGCATAATTTGCTCCAGAAGTGTCCTTGTATATCAAAACACTCGAATATCAAAGCAAAGTTTCCCATAAAAATAATGGAAACTCAGATTATTTTTTCCACAGTTAAAAAATGTTCATATAAAAATAAATAATACAAAATGTAAAGTGTAAAATAACAACAACAAAAAAAAAACTATACTTCATCTTTGAAAAGTGTCCCGACAGAACAGTGATTCTGTCACACGCACACACGTGCGTATTTATATAATGTTTTTTATTTGCACAATTTCTTTTTCTTTTCTTGCTGCTGTAACAAAGAAATTTCCTCGCTGTGGGACGAATAAAGGGATATCTTATCTTATATTAATAGAAACACTGCTTTGTCGGGAAACTTCTTTAACAAGGAACTTCTCTAATGACACTCGCGCACACAGACACTAATGGAATCAGTGCTTTCTCTAGGAACTTGATTTTTATCAAGGAACCTCTCTAATGACACTTGCTTTTACTTTACGCGTGCGCACCCACACACGGTCACAATGTTATAATAAACAGTACATGCACTTGAATGCATGGGAGACGATTACCCATAACACTGTAACGTGCAAGAGGGAAGAACCATTGGCTCAGTTGTGATCATGTGACACTCGGCAGACAAAACATGTCTGCAACCTCACTCATTTATTACAATTTTGCTCATCTTGCAAAACACTCGATCCAAGGTTCCAACGTACATTTTTGTATCTGTTACCTGATTTGTGCAGGTAACCCACCATCTATCCCTTTTGTGTTACAAGAAAAACAAACATATTTTATAAAGTTTGATCAGAAAGTAAAATACAGGTATTGCCTTAAATCTGTTTGCTGCTGCTTTACCTTCAACTTCTTTGCTCCTCTCATCTAACTTCGTGCAGGACAGACGGGGATGTTTGATCTGGGTGCTGCAGCTGGGAAGACTGAACCTCGGCGGACGAAAGCAATGGGTATAGGCGATCCAGGTGGAGTCTCACTGCAAAGAAAGGGTGATGCATTAGCCAATCAGGACACATGTTATGCAGCTTTACAAGGTGAGGTGTAAAAAAAACAAACAAAAAAAAAACAGGAATCTCTAATTTTTCATTACTTCAGATTGAATGCATTAATGCTTGTTCTTGTTTATTTGCGGTTCTTAGACAGATAATTTTGATTAGTGACACACTTCTGAAAGAAGACCTACATAAGGTAAATTAGTTTTCATGTAATTTTGATCCAGCCATTTTTTTTTAACTCGATGTTTTACTTGTTTTACCGATGTAGTGTTGAAATACTGTGCATCAGTGAGGTTTAAAACCTGTAAAGCTTTAAAAAATAAAATAAAATCATGTATTGGTAAAATTTCCAGCCAGTCAGCAGCTTCGTGTAAAACATGTAGTTTTTTTGGTATATTGTTAGTATTGTAATGTGGCCCGCTAAATGTTTAGGTAGCTTGCTAAAAGTTCTTAAAGAGTATTAAGCTCATGTCATGGACTCACTAGTTTATTGTCACACTTGCAAAAAAAAAAAAAGCCTTTGAATAGAAATGTCTAGTTATAACTGTAAAATTATCGGCAATGTTTATGCCTTTAATGCCATGTCTCTTCTTTGTCTTTTAGAAACTGCAGGAGCTAGTCGTGCCACTGTGTTTAAAACTCCAGCAGCAAGCTCAGTGCAGTAACTGGGATGTGAACAGTGTTAGTGGTCAGTATGGCAGTGGTGCTCCACGCTGTGAGCTTTACGCCCTCCTTTTGGCTTTGGTGCTGGTCCCATCTCCACGCTGGCCTGCTCCACTCTCCTGCGCTGTGTGCGTCTTCAGCCAAGGACGCAGAGACCAGAACATCACTGTGAGTGATCAGCATTTCAAATCCGCCGTTTATTGGGTTTTGTTAGATTTTATCAGATTAATTTTTTCAGCATTATTCACTAATACCCATGCTGATATTTTGACTGTGAGAATACATTTGTATATAATTCCCATAATACTTGTGGACTTGTTTTGGCATTCACCTGTGAGTCTTTATCAAGTATAGATCATGAAGTAAGTCTCTAACACCACAGTATTAATAATTAGCTTTGTTACTGCTTAGGCGGCACGGTGGTGTCTAGCACTGTCGCCTTGCCTTGGTTCGATCCCCGGCCAGGCTCAATTCCCGTCTCTGTGTGCATGGAGTTTGCATGTTCTCCCCGTGCTTGGTGAGTTTGCTCCGGGTACTCCGATTTCCTCCCACAGACCAAAGACATGTAGGTTATGTCATGCACACTCGTAACACGACCGGCACTAGGACCTGGAAGTAATACGGTCGGGTTTCCAGGAAGCATAAAAGGAAACAAGATGGCGCCTCACATTGCTCAGTCATTGAGTCTACCCATGCTGTCTCCGATGCTATCTCCTCCATGTCGTGAGTACTCACCATTTTGGGTTGTATTCCTGATTGAGTGTGTGTTGTTAGAACGCGGGTTTAATTGTGTAAACTCTTGCTCTCTACGTGAGAGAGTTCTAATAATAAATCGCGTGGTTATCCTGCCTGCTCGCGCTACTTCCGCGTTTGGGTTTACCATCCACGCTACATGGGCTAACTGCTAGTCTTCTGGTCATCCTCCGGTTGCTTTGTGACAGAATGACTGAGCCAGCAGTAAACCCAGTGGATTACGCTCACCTCTGCGATATGGTGGACGGTCATGCCCGGTTGATTGAGCAGCTGAGTGGTGAGGTCGCGGCTCTTCGCACTAGCGTCCAAGACGTTGCGGATTTGCGCCACGAGGTCGCGGAGCTGCGGCAGGAGAACGCGGCGCTCCGCGAGGCAGCTTCTCACCCGGCTAGGCCGCCGCCAGTCGTAGTGGCTGCTGCGCCGCCACCCCCCTCCCCCCTCTGATGTGTACTTAGCTTTACCGGATAAATGGGACGGCACAGATGGGAAGTGTAGTGTTTTCCTAACCGCACTGCATCTTGTGTTTGAGTTTAATTCCACCAGATACTCCACAGACCGGATGCGCATTGCCCTTCTCGTCTCGTTGCTGTCGGGGCAGGCAGCTGAGTGGGCCACGGCGGCCACACAGCCCATTCCTACAACGAGTTCATCAGTCAGCTAAAGCTTACCTTCGAACATCCTGCTGCTGAGGTGGAAACCGACTCCAAACTCTATCATCTGCGGCAGGGAGGGTCATCCGTGAGCCGTTACACTGCCGACTTCCGGACGCTAGCTGTGCAGACCACCTGGGGCGATCCCGCCCTCCGGACGGCCTACTACGAGGGACTGGCTTCACGCATAAAAGACGAGCTTGCCGGACGAGAGCTCCCCGCCACCTTGGAGGGGCTGATCCAACTCGCCCTCCGAATAGACCAACGACTGCTCTCTCATCCGAGGCCAGCCCCCCGGACCCTGCCACCTGCCACTCTGTCATCTTCACCGACCACGCCACGATCTTCCACATTTCTGCCCTACGCCCCAGTTCCCGAAGTACGCCGCTTTTCCACCACCACCAGTGGACATGTCGGTTCTCCACCTCCCGCCGTGGTTGACACCGGAGCCAGGGAACCCATGCAACTAGGACGCGCCTCCTTGACCGCTGCAGAGCGAGAACGGCGATTCAGGGAGGGGCTCTGTGCCTACTGTGGGTCGGCGTCGCACCACAGAGCTATCTGCCCTCTGCGCCCGGGAAATGCTCAGGCCCGGTGAGTAAGGAGAGCGACTCGCCGGGCCCCCTCCATCTCTCTGCCACCACCACCAATGTTTTTCGTCTCACGGTGCAAGTACGCCTCCAGTTTGGCCACAAACGGGTCAGAAGTACGGCGTTCATTGATTCCGGTGCCGCTGGCAACTTCATTGCCTCTGCCTATGCCAAAGAACTGGGGGTGGAGCTTGAGGCGTTATCCCAGCCTGTTTGGATTACATCTGTTTACGGTCGGCCCCTTTCCTCCAGCCCCATCACTACTCAGACTCAACCAATCACCCTAATCATCGACCAACATCAAGAGCAGATCCGGTTCCATCTCACCCCCATTTCATCTCCTCCTATCATCCTCGGGCACCCGTGGCTTCTACAACATGACCCACTCATCTCCTGGACACAACATCGAATTCTGCAATGGGGACCGTCCTGCACCGAACTTTGCCTGCGGGCTTCAGCTGGGACATGCTCTAGGGAGTCCAAGGCCCCCGAAGTCGACATCAACACCATCCCTGCCGCCTACCGGGACCTGGCTGAAGCGTTTTGCAAAAGATGAGCCACTCACCTTCCTCCTCATCGCCCCTACGACCTGGCAATTGACCTCCAGCCTGGTTCTGTTCCCCCCCGCGGCCACCTCTACTCGCTCTCCGCCACTGAGACGCAGGCGATGGAGAAGTATGTAACCGACGCCCTCCGCCATGGCACCATCAGGCCCTCCTCCTCACCTGCTGCCGCGGGGTTCTTTTTTGTGAAGAAAAAAGGCGGCGACTTACGTCCATGTGTCGACTATCGGGGGCTCAACAACATCACAATAAAGAATCGCCATCCATTGCCTCTTACCAACTCTGCCCTGGACGCCCTCTCTGGTGCCACCATTTTCACAAAGTTGGACCTACGGAGCGCCTACAACTTGGTGCGCATCAGAGAGGGCGATGAGTGGAAGACGGCCTTCATCACCCCAACAAGACACTATGAGAGCTTGGTCATTCCATTTGGACTCTGCAACGCCCCCGCCGCTTTCCAACAATTCATTAACGACATCCTCAGAGATATGCTAGGCCGGTGGGCATTTGTGTACCTGGATGACATTCTCATATACTCCCCTACTGCTGAAGAACATGTCCAACACGTCAGGGCGGTCCTCAAGAGATTGCTCGCCCATCAACTGTATTGTAAGTTGGAGAAGTGCGCTTTTCACGAGCGCTCCACCACGTTCCTGGGTTTTGTTATCTCGCCCCAGGGTGTGGCCGCAGAAACCGGAAGTTGTGCGACATTGGCCCCTACCCAAGACCCTCAACCAACTTCAACGGTTTCTCGGGTTTGCGAATTTCTATCGTTGCTTTATCCGGGACTACAGCTCCTTTAACCGCCCTGACACGACCATCTTCTCACCCCTTCACCCTCAACTCTGCCGCCATCTCTGCCTTCCAGGAATTGTGTCACCGCTTCACCAACGCACCAATTCTCCTCCATCCAGACGCGAGCAAAGCATTCGTTGTGGAGGTGGACGCTTCGGATGTGGGCGCCGGGGCCGTTCTCTCCCAACGAGGTCCAGATCAGAAGCTGCACCCTTGTAGCTTCTTTTCCAGAAAATTTGACCCCACTCAGCAGCGATACGGGGTAGGGGACCGTGAGCTGTTGGCCATAAAGTGGGCTCTGGAGGAATGGCGTCACTGGCTCCAGGGTGCCAGAGAGCCATTCATCATTTGGACCGACCATCAAAATCTGATCACTATCCGAAACCTAAAACAGCTCAACCCGAGGCAGGCGCAGTGGGCTCTCTTCTTCGAGCAGTACAATTTCCATCTGTCGTACCGCCCGGGATCCAAAAACACCAAGGCCGATGCCCTCTCCCGGCAACATGAGGAGGCGGACCCCGCGCCTGTCCTCCCGCCGTCAAAGATCATTGCCCCTCTCCGGTGGGACTTGGAAACGAGGGTTCGCCAGGCACAGGCCGCGGAGGTCGAACCGGCAGGTGCGCCGCCTGGACGACTCTACGTACCCCGCAACATCAGAACGGAAGTCCTTCAATGGGGCCATTCCTCCCTCCTTGCCGGACACCCGGGTACTCGCCGCACCCTCCAGTTTATTCAACGGGACTTCTGGTGGCCGTCCATGACAAAGGATGTTGAGGAATTCGTCCAGGCGTGCCCAGTGTGTGCCAGGGCAAAAGACACCAACCAACCAACACCGGGGGAACTTCAACCACTCCCGGTTCCCCGCCAGCCCTGGACACACAATGCCGTTGACTTCATCACGGGCCTGCCGGATTCCGAGGAAAAGAACACCATCATGACCATTGTCGACCGATTCTCCAAGTGCACTTGGTGGCCCTCGCCGGACTCCCGTCAGCTAAAGACACAGCCGAGCTGATACTAGAGCATGTAGTCCGCCTGCATGGGTTCCCGAAGGACATTGTCTCGGACAGAGGGCCCCAGTTCACAGCCCGGTTCTGGAAAGCCTTCTGCCGTCTGATCAATGCCACCTGCAGTCTCTCCTCTGGATACCACCCTCAGATTAATGGTCAGACGGAACGGACCAACCAACAACTGGAGCGCTATCTGAGATGCTTCATCGCCGATCGACAGCGCTCCTGGGCCCGCTATCTCATTTGGGCTGAACTCTCCCACAATCTTCACGTCTCATCCACCACCGAGCTAAGCCCATTTGAGGTATGCCACGGTTTCCAGCCTCCGATGTTCGATCATCAAGAACCGGAGGTTGATGTACCGTCGGCCCAACAGTTGGTCCGTAGGTGCCGGCGGCTGTGGGAACAAGCTAGAGCAGCCATTTGCCGTGCCAATACCCGCTACGCCGCTCAACATTGCCGTCGGCACCCTCCGGGACGATTGTACAATGTAGGTGACAAGATCTGGTTATCAACGAAAAATCTGCACCTCCATACAGAATCTCGCAAACTCTCACCCAGGTTCATCGGCCCTTACCGCATAACCCTCCGGATCCACCCTGTCAACTACCGGCTCCAGCTGCCTGCGGCGCTCCGAACCCATCCGGTATTCCACACATCACAACTCAAACCCTTCATCACTTCACCTATGGTTCCCCCCACCCACCCTGCTCCTCCTCCCCGTATCATTGAGGGTGGTCCCGCCTACACCGTTCGCCGGATCCTTGACTCACGTCCTCGGGGCAGAGGGCTCCAGTACCTGGTCGATTGGGAAGGTTACGGTCCCGAGGAGCGATCTTGGATTCCGGCTCGGTTCGTCCTAGACCCTGAACTCATCCGGGACTACCGTTGTCGGGTATCCTCCACCCCAGGACCGTCGAGAGTCGGTCCTGGACAGGGGGGTACTGTCATGCACACTCGTAACACGACCGGCACTAGGACCTGGAAGTAATACGGTCGGGTTTCCAGGAAGCATAAAAGGAAACAAGATGGCGCCTCACATTGCTCAGTCATTGAGTCTACCCATGCTGTCTCCGATGCTATCTCCTCCATGTCGTGAGTACTCACCATTTTGGGTTGTATTCCTGATTGAGTGTGTGTTGTTAGAACGCGGGTTTAATTGTGTAAACTCTTGCTCTCTACGTGAGAGAGATCTAATAATAAATCGCGTGGTTATCCTGCCTGCTCGCGCTACTTCCGCGTTTGGGTTTACCATCCACGCTACAAGGGCTAACTGCTAGTCTTCTGGTCATCCTCCGGTTGCTTTGTGACAGGTTAGGCTAATTGGCGTTCCCAAATTGCCCGTAGTGTGTGAATGAGTGAGTGTGTGTGTCTGTGCCCTGCGATGGATTGGCACCCTGTCCAGGGTGTACCCTGCCATGTGCCCTAAGTCTCCTGGGATAGGCTCCACGCCCCCCGTGACCCTGAATACAGGATTAAGCGGTATAGATGATGAGTGAGTGAGAGTGTTACTGCTTAAATCTCAAACCCACATGCATCAGTGCACAGTGACCTATCGTATGCTTACAGTGAAGATCAATTTATTTCACTATAACATTTTAAAGTAATTGCTCCTCAGAGTAAGAAACATATGAGTGAATAACTGCTGATAGCTAAAGCACATAATCTAGCATGGTTAACAGGTTGTCCAGCTCACCATTATTAGACCAAATGGAAAGTAAACCAACCAATTTTATTTTAAACTGTTTGTCTGAACAAGCGAGAAGCACCATTACAATCTGTGAAATTGTATGCAATGAAGGAGTTCACCTATCATCCACATGACTGTGAACTCATAACAGCCATTTCCTCTAAACAAGGTATATGTTTGTAATTGTGTCATGCAGTGATCACTTAACACTTTCCTTGAAACAAAAAGGAACACAAATTCCTTGAACTCCTGAACATGTCATGAAAAGTTTATGTAATTTGTTGATTTAAAATGTATATGAACCCTGTCATTGCCAAGTTGTGTAAATATTGATGTAAATTACAAGTTCACATCTGTTTATCAGTTCCTCCATTTTAGTTTGGATTCATACATAGTGGGGGTTATTTGGCTTTTAAATAGCATCTCAAACCATATTCTACTAAACCCAAACAAACCTGAAACAATGTGCATGTGAAACTATATCTGAAATATTATAATAGAGGACAGCAGTGTTGAAATTTGAATTATTTTGTTTAGCTTTCATTATTATATTGGCAAAGTCAAGTTTGTGCTCATTCTGGCTTTTGCTTGTCTTGTCATATTTCCTCAGTTATTCCTGTTGTGTCTTACCCTTCTTAGGTGTCTTCATTCTGTGCTGAGGCATTGACTATATGCAATGCTCTGCTTCACCCACGTACCCCGTCCATTTCCCTCCCTCTACCTCCACTGACTCTGAAGCCAACCCCAGCTGCTTCTGTCCTTGGGCCTACACAGAATCCCTCTCTCTGCCTCCCTACACTCCTGGGGACTCCTGCACCAGGACATTCCTTTGCTCCCAGACATCCTCTGAGCTTAGGCCCTGCTTCTCTCCTGGGTTTTTTGGAGACCCATATACCCCTAGATCCTCCCGTCCTTCCCACACCAATGGGTGTCACTGGAGCGCAAGGTGAGTTGCTACTCTCCTCCCCTGCCCAGGCAGCTGAGCTGGCAGGATTGGCAGCACCCCCTGAAACCCAGAGGCAGGTGTTTGTGCGCTATGACAAAGAGGAGCCAGAAGATGTGGAAATCTCTCTGGAGAGCGATTCACATGACAGCGTGGTTATAATGCCCCAGGGAATGATGCTGGAGATGCAGGAAGGAGCTGCTAGCACACAAAGTCTCCCTCCACCACCAGGCAGTGCCATACCTGTGCCAAATGCTGGGATGGGAAGTGAAGCAGGGGCTGTTGAAGCCTCGCTCTCTAGCGATCTGCCCACATCCATCGGGCATCAAATGTTGCCATCTGATGAACAACATCAACTCCTTTCCAGGGTCTAGTCAAACAGATCAGCTGGTCTCTCTGGTTCCAACTCTAATTCTGTGCCTCTTGCCAGTAGAAGGAAGGATTGAGGAAATGAAGGCAGTGCAGAGCATCTATGAGGAGGAAGGAATAAAGGACAAAGGTGGTATAGAGGAGATTGAGAACATTGGTGCTGTAGAGAGAAATGAAAGCATGGTGGGAGAGCAGCCAATAGAGACTCATGTGATTGGTGCAGAGGAAGTCCAAAGTGAAGAAAATGCCCTTGTACAAGCAGATCATCAGGAAGTACAGCCACAAGAACAGAAAAGATCCAGACCAGAGTCAGTGGTGAACCCAGAGGATTCTGGGATAATTCCAGAGGGTCAGGAGCAGGAGGTGGCCATTGAGGTTAAAGATAATGAGTCAAGTGCAGAGGCAGAACATGAAGAGATGCCTATTCCAAGCTCTGTAACCACATCAGAGAACAGTGCACCCCAGCAAGGAGTGGAGACAGCAGAGAAAGATGTGGTTGAAGAGACACAGATGGCTGGAGAAGAGGCACGAGAGACAAAGAGGAAAATAGAGGATCGAGAAGAAGGAGAGGTGTCTGAACAGCGCAGTGAGAAGAGAAAGGTAAATAATTTTTATTTTAACACAACACATTCACTGAACAGAAAGTGCTGTTGCCTGTAGTCATTAAAACTCTCAGTAATGCCATGGTCAAAAGTTTTTGAGAATGAAGCAAATTTTCACAAAGTCTACTCCTTTTGTTTTTATATATTTTTGTTAGATGCTACTAAAGTATAACTACAAGCATGACATGTTTAAGTTAATTATTAAAATAGGTTTATACAAAGGAGTCAATATAATAAGTGTTGACTCTTGTTTTTCAAGACCTCTGCAATTCACCCTGGCATGCTATCACTCTACTTCTGGGCCACTTCCTGATGGATGGCAGCCCATTTTTGCATAAACAATGCTCAGAGTTTGTCAGAATTTGTGGGGGGTTTTTGGATTAATGATTAATGTCGGAGTTTTCCAGGTACGATTCCTGGCCATGGATCCAAAATTTCGATGTTTTGTTTCCCGATCTATGTAGTTATCAGTTTTGCCTGATGGCAAGGTGCTCCATCATGCTGGGAAAGCTATTGTTCATCACCAAACGATTCTTGCATAGTTTGGAGAAGTTGCTCTTGGAGGATGTTTTTGTACCATCCTTTCTTCATGGCTGTGTTCTTAGGCAAAATTGTGAGTGAGCTCACTCCCTTAGCTGAGAAGCAAACCCACATTTTCAGGACAAGCTTTTTTCTTGATGACCCAATCAATGGGAAAGGGGAGTCACCAGAGAAAAGGACCGCGGATCTACCCCAGTCCTCAGCAGTCCAGTACCTTTTTCAAAATATCAGTCTGTTCCTGATGTTTTTTCTTAGAGAGAAGTGGCTTCTTTGTTGTCCTACTTGAAATGTATGAAGGTGAGCGCTACCATCAGTCCTGTGTCATGCCAAAAGGATCCTGGGACCATTTATATGTGGGGTTGCTGCTCAGCCAAGGGAGTGGGCTAAATAATGGTACAAAAACATTCTCTGAGGGCAGCTTTTTCCAACACTCCAAGAACAGTATGGTGATGAACAGTGCCTTTTCAAGCATTATGGAGCACCTTGCCATAAGGAAAAAGTGATGATAAATAAACATTTTTGGGTCCAAGGCCAGGAAACACCCCAGACCTTAATTCCATTAAGAACTTGTGGTCAATCCTCAAAAGGCAGGTAGATAAACAAAAACTCGCAATTCTGACAAACTTCAAGCATTGGTTATGCAAGAATGGGCTGCCATCAGGTAGGATGTGGCCCATATGTTGACTGAAAGCATGCCAGGGCGAATTGCAGAGGTCTTGAAAAAGAACGGTAACACTTAAAATATTCTAAAATAGTGACACTTTGCAAAGTAATTGAATGTAATTGTCAATAAAAGCCTTTTACTCTTATGAAATGCTTGTAATTATACATTAGTAGTTGGATGAGCATGTTGCATAAAGCAGGCATTGACAGAGGGAGATTGGAATATGATAATTTATTAATTGAATAAATGTCATTAAATAAATAAAAGTGACTTAACTATTCAAATGTCATTAAATACTTAACATTTGAAATTGATATACAGTGAAACCTCGAATTGCAAGTAACGCAGTTTGCCAGCGTTCCGCAAGACGAGCAAAGATTTGTAATAAATTTTGACTTGGAAACCGAACGAAAGTCCTAGTTTACGAGTATCGAGTATCATGTATCACTCATGCACTTCTTGTTTTGACACCGAGCGTCACGTGATCACAAGTGAGCCAATGGTTTTTCTCTCTCTTGCGCTGTGGAAATGTGGGCAATCGTCTCCCCTGCTGAGTCTTAGTGCGCGTTTGTTACTGGTATGATCAACATCTGTGCACGCGTGTACTGTTTACTAGGGCTGCAACTAAAGATTATTTTGATAATCGATTAGTTGGGCGATTATTTTTTAGATTAATCGGATAAAAACTAAACGCTTTTTTAATTTGATGTTTTGCTTATAACAATATAAAACCATAACTCAGGGTATTAGTTATGTATAAAACTAAACTTTAAAAAATGCAAAAGCCACATAATGATCTTTAATTTTGACATTTTAAACTTTAAATTAAAAATTGTTTTTGAACAGTAAAACTCCTCTAAATATCCAAAATATAAATAAATAAATAAAAAAGCAAAACAATTGTTGTACTCTTATTATATTGGATGGCATATGTTATAGTGGCTGCTTGTTAAGCAGTGCATGGGGGGATTTCTTTTTTGAATGAACTCATTTATGCTGACTTGTCTCTTTCTAAAAAAAAAAACATAAATAAATAACAACATTTGAGTATGCAAAATACAGCATTTTAACAATAATTGCAGATATTGCCAGCTGATAGAGAAGGAACAGCGAATCAGAAGTAGTGTGTGGATGTCTGTGATTGGCTGGTTTTCTGGCAGTTTTGTAACACTGGACAAAGTTGAGGGAGCGTACAGGCAGAGTCGAGCGCGCACAGAATCGAGTTGCGCGTGCGCGGAGAACATGTTGAGCGAGCAGGGGAGCATGCACAGAATCGAGAGGTCGCACGTGCGCGGAAAACGTTGAGCGAGCAGGGAAGACATTGCGTGCGCAGAATTGAGCTGTTGAGCGCGCAGTGGAGACACTGCACGCGCATAGAGTGCTTTGTCTGCTCTCACAATGTCAAACCGCGCGCTCAGAATTGTGGCAGGAATATAACGCCATAGGCGCGCGGTTTCCTGCAGACACTTCTGTAACCTCCATTGCGCGAGTGGCTGTGTATCTGTGTGTATCTTTGTGTATTTGTGCATCTTGTGGTCGCGCTCCTCAGTAACGTGAGCAGTCCAACTAATTGACAACGAATTTCATCATTGTTAATTATCGATTTTATCGATTAGTTGTTGCAGCCCTACTGTTTACTATAACAGCGTGACACTCGTGTGTGCGTAAAACATCTTTTATTTTGTGCTTGTGTGTGGATAGCACGCGTGTACGTATGCGAGCATGTAAAGCAAAAGAATGTCTCATTAGAGAGGTTAAAAATCCATTTTCTCTCTTTCACGCAAACACACACACTCTGCCCTACACAGAAACATTGCTTTTTCGCAATTCTTTTCAAAGTTAAAGTGCTGGTTAATTTGTTTTATTTTTCCTTTACAGCAGTGATTCCATTAGTCTGCACCCAGATGAGAGTCATTAGAGAGATTTCTTTTTTTTCCGTTGAAACATTGTTTCCGTTATGTGTGTGTGTGTTGTGAAACTTAAAAAGCAGGGGTAGTTTTACTGTGTAAGACGAGAAGAGGCTAATGACTGACACACACACACACACACACACACGCACGCACGCAAAACCGGAAACTGTCGGGATTTATTTTTTACTTTTTTTAAAGGTAAAAAGCAGGTTAAGTTGTTTTATTTTTTCTTTTATATTTTACATTAATTATTTTTATCTATTTATTTTTCCCTTATTTCGTATGGGAAAGTACGATTTGCTTTACAAGTGTTTTGATATTATTTGTTTTTATGTATTTATTTTTTTGGGTTTCCATTTCATTTGAGTTTCCATTATTTCTTATGGGAAAGTATGATTTGGTTTACGATTGTTTTGATATACAAGCCTGCTTCCGGAACGAATTATGTTTGTAATCCAAGGTTCCACTGTATAATTATTTAACATTCATTTTAAAATTGCTGTTGAAATGTTTACCATAGTAACGTCGGACAAAAGATCTAAAGACACTGAAGCAGCAGACTTTGTGAAAATTAAAATTGCGTCAGTCTCAATCTTTGGCCATGACTGTATGTTTAAGGGGAAACAACATGGTTCAAATAAAGCAAAATAGAAAAAATGGGCAGAAGTTCTGTGGAAGTAAAAATGGATGAATTGGAGATTCATCCATGGATTGAGTGTTGCAGTTGCAAAGTATGTAAACACTGGCAACAGGCTCAGGCCATTCTGACACTCTTAGTTTTGTAATTTGCTTTTGCATCAATGCTAATTAATCTTGCGGAGTTGTTTATCAAATCACTCTCTTCTACTCTATCTCCCAGGTGGATGATGAGTCCATGGCTTCCCTGCTGGCTGACTTTGTGGACTGTCCCCCAGACGATGAGGACCACAGTGCCTCTCATTCACATTCTTAAAATAAAATCATCTCCGAGAGCCATAATTCATTAATTGATGTCATGGACTCCAGACCGTTCCCTCTTATCCTTCTTGCATCAGTAATAACATACAGATATGAGTCATTTAAACTTGAAAACTTTTATCAACTGTACAAAGTCAACGGTTTGTATCCATGAAGCAGTCATGATGTATCTTACTAAGATGCACTGTATCTTATTAAGATGCACTCCTTAAATGTGTCATAAGTGTTTTTTGACTTAAAAGGTCGTGTTACCATCCAAGCAGCTGGTCTCAAAGAGCAATCAGCAACCTTTCCTGTGTGAGGAAAGTTGTATAGACAGAGCTCTTTGTGTTCTGAACATGGGTTGCATGCCTTAAACCTTCATACTTAACCTTACAATTAATGTACTTTCTCAGCTCAGCTCACATTTACACTAAAGAACTATGGTATTTCTTTGTGAAAGATGGTATTGTTATTGTAGTTCTTATGGGTTTTCAGCTCATTTCAGTTTTTTTTTTGTACTATCATTTGTTACTCTTGTGCTTATTTTCTGTTAATTGGTTGCAAAAATTGATTAAAAGCAAAAAATCCAAATGCTTTTGTGCCCTCCATCTAACTAAAAATGACTGGAATATGACATTTGTTAAATTAATAAATGTCATTAAATCATTAAAAGTAGAATATACTATTTAAAGGTCATTTAAATACTTTACATTTGAAATTGACATGTGATGAACAGTATTTTTATAAAATTGATATTGAAATGTTTTATTTATTTATTTATTTAATGTGCTTAATTTAATATGCGAACACACCATAAAATAATGAAATCTGAAAAAGTCACACATCAAACTCAGTGGGCGGCATTGAAGCTGGACTACTGTTTATCTAATCTGTGTATAATCTTTAAGGTAAGGTTTGGGAAAATCTTTGATAGCTGGTTCTTAATGGACGATTATAGATATAATTAAAAATAAAAAAATTGCAGATTAATAGAAAGATTATAAAGCACGAGGCTGATTTATTAGCTGTTGGCTGATTTGGAGATGAATGAAGCATTTGACTTGAGATCGCCATTAGAGCCTGCTCACAGAGATAAAGGGGTGACTGACAAATTATTAGTCTGTCCAACTATATATAAAAAAAAAAAAAACTAAGTCAAAAACCTTTAAAGTGTTCAGCATGAAACAAATAAATCATGAAATAAAAAAACAATTTAAATATTTGTTTCAAATTCAAATTTCAAATGTTAATATAAGCAATATCATGCAAGAGTGAGTGTAATTCCTGAAAAAAAAAATTGTTCATATTTATTATTCTTAAAAATATATAACTATTTGGACTGCAGAATTTTTTTTTTAACCTGAGTGTTGTACAACAAGATCATGCAGTTTTGCTTTAATTATCCTTTTCTTTAATTAAATATCAATAGCACTTTCTTTCCATAAATTCAGAACATCTGTAGATAAAATTTAACAAGATAATACAGTCCAGTAAAATCAATTTTAAGAGTACTAATTTCTCGACACACCAGATGGCGCTAAAGCACAAGATGGTTTAGGTGAACCCGAATGAAAGAGAAAAGTCCAGTGACGACGTAGATTCCTGCTTAGTTGAAGAGGTTGTAGCTAATTTGGTTACAGACGCTAATTTAATTTAATTCTAAAACAAACATCACTTATACAAACAACATTCAGTCAAAAGAAGCGTTTTTTAAAGTAATTAAACATACTAGACATATTAATCACATTTTGGGTGCCACAGGCATGGATATTATTCAGGGCCTCAGAACACCTCAGGGCTCAGCTGCCTGTTTCTGTGTAGAGTTGACAACTCTGAAATAAAAAAATAATTAAAACACCATTTCCCCCCCATATTTTTCATAATAATTTCAGCGAAATCTATGGGGAAAAAAATGACAGGTTAAAGACAGCATAGTTTGTATGATAGAGGAATAGTCTCAGTGGATAGAAGGAAACCCCTCCTCTCTCTCAGAGAATGCACTGCTCACTGGTCGAAAATTACAACCCAGGTGTCACAGTCGGGCCAGGCTCCGACACCACCAGCCAAACACCGCGCCCTTTATCACCGGAGTATTAATCAGTATCACCTGAGGCTAATCAACACACGCCCATAAAAGCACACACCGCGCTGCACTCAGTGTCCGGGCTCGTTTAACGAAAGTGGACCGAATCTCCGAGATTACTCGTGAGCAGTATATGTCTTCTGCATTACTTACCTGTATTCTCTGTTTCCTAGAAAGTATCCAAGTCGAGCGTCCTCAGCTTCATCTCCACGGCCCCGTGGTGTGTGCTCTCCGTCAAAGAATCACCAGTCATCTACTTCCTTTATTTCCAGAAAAGCAACGTTTCGATACAGAACTGCCATTGTCTGCTACGTCTCGTTAAGCTGCCATTTCCGCACTCCTAGCAAATAAACGATTGCTCATCTTTAAACTTACCATCGTGTGTGTGAGTTCGTCCTTATTACAGAAGCCCGGACCGTACCACCGATTAGGATGAGCGATCCCGAACCCATCCAAGCACTGGTGGAGGAGTTACGCCGGATTTTCGTAACAACACCGCAGACATTACCGAGCGTATCCACCGGCGCTTCCAGCACTTCCTCGACGGCCCCGGTTCCCAGTCCGATGGCGCGACCAGCGCCCTTCTCTGGCGCGGCAGGGAATTGCAAGGGTTTTTTGCTGCAGTGCTCACTCACCTTCGCTATGCAACCTGCATGTTATCCCAATGATAAAGCAAAGATCGCCTATATAATTTCACTTCTATCGGGACAGGCTTTGCAGTGGGCGGAGTCGATCTGGTCACAGGCTGGACCACTAACAGACTCTTATGAACTCTTCGTTTCACATTTCAGGGAGGTGTTTGAGCGTACAGACAGTGAAGGATCGGCAGGAGAACAGCTATATCACCTTACACAAGGTAATCTTTCAATTCAAGATTATGCATTACGTTTCCGTACCTTAGCAGCGACCAGCGGGTGGAATGAGCAAGCCCTCATCACCACCTACCGTCAGGGGTTGGAGCCCAATCTGCGGCTTATGCTGGCGACTCACGATGACTCCATCGGTCTCGAGCAGTTTATCCAACTTTCTATTCGCTGTGCTGCACGTCTCGCCTCCTGCCGCACTGACCCAAGGAACCCTGCAGTGCTTCTCTTCGGGCATCCGAGGAATCCACGATCCTCCGATCCAGACGAGGAACCGATGCAGCTGGACAGGGGAAGGATTTCACCCTCTGAACGACAAAGACGGCTGACCCAGAGTCTGTACCTATACTGTGGTAGCGCAGGGCACTCTAGGCTGGAGTGCCCCATTCGTCCCCCTCGGCAGGAGGTGAGTGCTCTGTATACTCATGTCGAAAGGTTACAACCCCTCACCACAAATGTAATTCTTACTGCCTCTTGCCTTACGATTTCAGTGGCCGCTCTCCTCGACTCTGGGTCAGCCGGAAACTTCATCTCCGGAGAGCTGTGCCGACGGCTCAAGATCAAAACCACCCAGACGGAAAAACTCTTCCAGGTACAATCCATAACTGGAAAACCCCTGTCCAGGAAGTCAGTCCATCTTTATGCGGGCCCTGTTACATTACAAATTGGACTGTGTCACAGAGAGGAAATCACATTTTTGGTATTGGAGGAATCCACCTCGGACGTCGTCTTGGGGCGCCCATGGCTGATAAAGCACGATCCTATCCTCTCGTGGGCCACAGGAGAAATTCTTAAGTGGGGAAGGACCTGCTTTGAAAATTGTTTTCCCCAGCTACCACTAAAACCAAACATTCTCAACCTACAATCCACATCGATCGAGAGTCCAGTAGATAAACAGTCTGTGGACATTCCCCACCAATATTCCGCATTCGCAGATGTCTTCTGTCCAAAAAGAGCCACACAGTTACCACCCCATCGGCGATGGGACTGTGCGATTGACCTTCTCCCCGGAGAACCACTACCTCATGGACGCATATACCCACTCTCACTCCCCGAAAGAAGGGCCATGGAGGAGTACATCACTGAGGCTCTCCGACAAGGTTACATCCGACCGTCCACTTCCCCAGCGGCTTCCAGTTTCTTCTTCGTGGCCAAAAGGGAAGGCGGCCTTCGGCCCTGCATCGATTATCGCACTCTCAACAAAGCCACTGTGAAGTTTAGGTATCCATTGCCCCTAGTACCAGCCGCCTTAGAGTGTCTCCGGGAGGCTATGTTCTTCACCAAACTGGACCTCCGGAGCGCCTATAACCTAATCCGCATCAGGAAGGGCGATGAGTGGAAGACGGCATTTGTCACACCTACAGGGCACTACGAATACCTTGTTATGCCCTACGGCCTCGTCAACGCCCCAGCCGTCTTCCAGAACTTCATGCACGAAACCCTCCGGGATTTCCTTCATCAATTCGTCATCGTTTATATTGACGATATTCTTATCTATTCCAAGTCCGAGTGCGAACACCGTCAACACGTCATGAGGGTGCTTCACCGTCTACGCCAGTTCCAACTCTTTCTCAAAGCTGAAAAATGCTCTTTCCACCAAACGTCCGTCAAGTTTCTGGGGTACATCATTGACCGTAACGGAGTGAGGATGGACGAACAGAAAGTTTCCACCATTGCTACCTGGCCAGAACCTACCACCATCAAGGAGCTGCAGCGCTTTCTAGGGTTTGCCAACTTTTATCGGAGGTTCATTGTAAATTACAGCATTACAGCCAGCCCTTTGACCTCCTTACTCCGTGATAAGCCCAGGTCGCTGAAATGGTCACCAGAAGCCACCTCAGCTTTCCAGCAACTCAAACAAGCCTTCATATCCGCACCAATCCTTGTTCACCCCAATCCAGAACTCCCGTTTGTGGTGGAGGTTGATGCCTCGACAACCGGGGTGGGAGCAATTCTCTCCCAACGACAGGGGAACCCACTGAAACTTCACCCATGCGCCTTCTTTTCAAGGAAATTTAACCCCGCTGAAGTGAACTATGACATCGGAGATCGCGAGTTATTGGCCATTAAATTGGCTCTCGATGAATGGAGGCACTGGTTAGAAGGAGCAACACACCAGTTCATGGTGCTGACCGATCATAAGAACTTGCAGTACTTGCGGGAGGCCAAGAGGCTCAACCCTAGACAGGCAAGATGGGCCATGTTCTTCTCCCGGTTTGACTTTCAGTTATCCTATATACCGGGTTCGAGAAATACCAAGGCCGATGCTCTCTCCAGATTACACTCCCCCAACGAGACGATTGAGGAACCAGGGCCCATCCTTCCAGAAACTCTGTTCGTCAATCCCATCCAGTGGGAATACCCGACAGCCATTGCAGAACCGGCCCCAACGACTCCCCGAGATTGTCCACCAAATCGCCGATTTGTCCTGGAACGAGATCGTAATTCCCTTATTCATTCTGCACATACTTCATTGGGCACCGGACACCCAGGGATCGACCGAACTCTCTCACTCATGCAAGATCGCTTCTGGTGGCCCAATATGGAGAGGGACGTGAGACGATATGTTCAGGGATGCCCAGAATGTGCCATGGCGAAGACCCCGCAGCACCTGCCAGCAGGAAAAATCAGGCCACTGCCCATTCCTCAACGTCCCTGGTCACACCTAGGGGTAGACTTCATGACTGACCTTCCTGAATCAGACGGACGCACCTGCATACTGGTCATCGTAGATCGGTTCTCAAAGGGGTGTCGGCTAATCTCTCTCCGGGGCTTACCAACTGCAATGGAGACTGCAGAGCTCCTTTTTAATAAGGTCTTCCGCTACTTTGGCATCCCAGAGGATATCGTATCAGACCGAGGTCCCCAATTCATCTCACGGGTTTGGCGAAGATTCTTCAGACTCCTAGGCGTGACCGTCAGTTTGTCATCAGGATACCATCCACAGACAAATGGGCAGACGGAGCGCAAAATCCAAGAAATCGGCCGCTTTCTCCGCACTTTCTGCCATGGCCACCAGAACTCTTGGAACCAGTTCCTAGGATGGGCCGAGTATGCACAAAATTCATTGCGTCAATCTACAACGGGTCTCACTCCCTTCCAGTGTATCCTAGGATACCAACCTCCATTGTTCCCTTGGAACGGAGAACCATCAGATCTCCCGGCGGTGGACTGCTGGTTTCGCGAGAGCGAGAGAGTCTGGGAAGAAGCTCACCACCACCTACAGAGGGCTGTACGCAGGCACAAGAACTATGCCGACAAACGTCGATCCATCGCTCCAACATATCACCCAGGAGACAAGGTATGGCTCTCGACGCGGGACATGCGTCTGCGTCAGTCCTGTAAAAAGCTCAATCCCAGGTATGTCGGTCCCTTCCAAATTCTAGAACAGGTAAACCCGGTGACCTATAAACTCCAACTTCCACCACAGTACCGCATCCATCCCACTTTTCATGTTTCTTTATTGAAGAGATATCAAGATCCTGTTTTTTCTTCCACAGAGCCTGGTCCAGAAGAGGAAGCGCCCCCTCCTCCGATCATCGTGGACGAAGGCACCACCTATCAGGTCCGGGACATTCTGGATTCCCGCCGCCGCGGGGGTCGCCTGGAGTATCTAGTAGATTGGGAGGGTTACAGCCCAGAGGAAAGATCCTGGGTGCCTCGGGACGACGTTCTGGACCCCAATCTACTAGAGGAATTCCACAACTCGCATCCAGACCGTCCGGGCCCTAGAGGACGAGGTAGACCTCCACGACGGCGGAGGGGTCGACCCTCAGGAGCGGGTCGTGGAGGAGGGGGTAATGTCACAGTCGGGCCAGGCTCCGACACCACCAGCCAAACACCGCGCCCTTTATCACCGGAGTATTAATCAGTATCACCTGAGGCTAATCAACACACGCCCATAAAAGCACACACCGCGCTGCACTCAGTGTCCGGGCTCGTTTAACGAAAGTGGACCGAATCTCCGAGATTACTCGTGAGCAGTATATGTCTTCTGCATTACTTACCTGTATTCTCTGTTTCCTAGAAAGTATCCAAGTCGAGCGTCCTCAGCTTCATCTCCACGGCCCCGTGGTGTGTGCTCTCCGTCAAAGAATCACCAGTCATCTACTTCCTTTATTTCCAGAAAAGCAACGTTTCGATACAGAACTGCCATTGTCTGCTACGTCTCGTTAAGCTGCCATTTCCGCACTCCTAGCAAATAAACGATTGCTCATCTTTAAACTTACCATCGTGTGTGTGAGTTCGTCCTTATTACACCAGGGTGGCACTGTATGAATTATTATAAATGAAATACTTAATACATATTGATACTCAGTTGGTTTACGTAAAATTTTGTAGTAAATATAATCACAATGTGTCTAATAAAGTCGCACAAATTATACAACGTCATACAAATTAGGCTATTTTTATATAGCCCCCGTAGTGTGTGAATGTTGACCAGAGGTCAACATCGATGTAAAACGGGAATAAATACAATGGGAATCACCATTGGCTCCACAGTCCCTACTACAGAAGAACTACTACATGAACTACAGATATTCATGGATGGATGGATGGATATATGGCATGAAACACTGGATATAAAATTAATATGTAAGCGAGAAAGGCAGGTTAAACATGAGGGTTATACTTTCCTATTCTACGATGTTACATAATATTGTCCTCATTTATTATTTTTATTCGACCAACTTCAGGACAGTCAAGACGAAACGATTTCCCTTCAGAGGTGTGTAGACTGTATTATTCTTAATGATTTCACACAAAACAGAAGAATGTACAGTACACTATATATTCTTAGTATTATGGCTGACCTGTGGCTTATTCAGTAGCATTTTATAGTGTGAGTGATTTTATTACTGTAATTGCACTGATGAACAAAGTTAGATGTATGCTTCTTTCTTGCTGTCCATGCAGTGGACCTGAGATGATGTCCACTAGTCCCCTCCCTCCCCATCTCTTACAGTACCTCTGAGTGAGAGACACTCTGCCACACTTACAAACTCACCCCTACAGGTAGGCCTCATGCTTATATTTACCATTATTATAATTTTTTAATGTATGCAAAAGAGGAATAACTACCCTTATGTAGGATATATAGAAGAGTAATCTCTTAACAGGTGGTTATGGGATGTAAGATAGTTCAGGAAGTTTAAGTTTTCATTAATTATATAATAATTAATATGTTATTTAACAATTAAGATCAATCCATGTTAGTGTGATAATTTTAAGTGTCTTTTATTCACTTATAATGGATACTGCATTTTGAACATATTTGATAACATTTTTATTTTCTCTTTTCTCCCTGTATTCATTATCTGAACCTTGGCTATTTTCTGTTTCAGAGTCTGTGTCAGTGTGTCCTTTGCATGTACACCTCAGCATATATAAACACCAGCTTTGTCCAACCCATGTTTAGACTAGATAGTGCCCAGGTTATCATCATGAATGGAATTGACAATTTTTAAAATTATATTTATAAATATTATATTCTTGAGCAGTGTTGGGTGTAACACATTACAAAGTAACACGTTAGAGTACTTGGATTACTTTTTTGATGTAATGAGTAATCTAACATGTTGGGTTATTAATTTAAATACTCAGTTATTTAGTTATATTTTCAAAAATGTAATCCGTTATTCAGACAATTTTTGTAATCCGTGACCCAGATAGCAGTCATTCCATTAGTGTGTGTGTGTGTGTGTGTGCGTGTGTGTGTGTGTGTGTGTGTGTGTGTGTGTGTGTGTGTGTGTGTGTGTGTGCGTGTGTGTGTGTGTGTGTATGTGTGTGTGTGTGAGAGAGTGAGTGAAGGTTGTCCTACAAGCCTCGCCCCACCACCGATAACCAGTCCCCTCTGTTATTCCTGCTGTTAGTTAACAGATTATGGGCCAAACTTCACTGAGTGATGATGGTAGAATAATTATAAAGGTCTTGACTAAAATAACATGCAAGAGGAATCACAAAGGAGTTTTCATTTTCTGCAATGGAAAAGTACTCTAACTAGCTAATTTTATCAGAAGGTAATGCTGTAATGTAACTGATTACTTTTTAGTGACAGTAATTTTGTAATGTAATTGTACTTTAAAAAGTAACATCCCTCAACACTGTTCTTGAGTCATGTTGGTTCTAAATAAAGACAGCATTTTGATTCTCATCACAAAGATGTACAACATGTAAAATGTTCAGTACGTAGCAAAGACCTCTCATGGCTCTAATAAATAAATATGATGGAACATATTTGTTAAATTAGCTTAATATCAATCAAATATCAATGATTGAAATAGGTTTGAAAATTCAAAAAATAATAATTTTGAAATTGTTACCATATAGCAAATATTACTGACTAATAATTTGAAACATCTTTTTAATCAAGTAAACATTTGCCATGTAGCATTCCTTTTTGGTAGCTGATGAACAAATGCTCTATTGATGGACTTCTTCCATTAAAAGTACATCCTCAATCAGCACAGTCTAATAAATGGTGAAGAAAATCCCTAACATTGCTTAAAAGAGGGTCAACGGGGAAGAGTAATTCAGAAAACATTGGCTATATCCTTTCAAAAACTGGGGTTTTAAAATTGTGTATTATAATGTAGCTTAGCATCCAAATAAATCAAACAATACAACATGTTAACATTTTCTAATTCTTCTTATTCTTATATATTTCAAAATCAATACTTGACCTACGGCCCTAATTCCACTTAGCTGCATTTGCCGAGTTTAGGCCATTGCAAATGTGTTATGACCACTGGAGATCTCGGTAGAGGACGGTAATGGCTGCTTACAGCCTCTTTTGGGCTCTGTATGAATTCTACCATGATCCTCAGCATTTTTATTGTTTGGAGGAAAATTGGAATGTTTTCCAAAAATTTCAGCTGCCCACTTCCGACATTAATGCCTTGGTCTCGTCTCATAAGCGCCATTATTGATGAAGTCATTGTTGATTTTTAAGCGCATTTATGGAGTTCATATTGGTTTTTATCCCTCCTTAACCCTCCTTACCTGTTTCATAGCATTCAGCAGCCAAAAATTCAATTTTAACTGGTAAATTACATATTTTGGTATACTAAGAGGTGTACCTTGTCGGGGAACCCAATAAGATTATTTTGGTACTAGATTGGAGTCACAAGGTCACATGACCTAGAAACTGTTGAAGAAGTAGTGAGTTGATTTAAATAAAATTCAATGAAGACATTTTTTTGGGATAAAAAAGGTTTATCTTGTGGGGGTATAGAACTAAATTATTTTGGTACTAGTCTGGGGTCACAGGGTCACATGATTTAAAAGCTATTGAATAAATATAGATAAAAAAAATGAAAATAAAAATCAAGGAAGACTTGAGATACCAAGAGGTGTACTTTGTGGGGTTGTTGAAGTAGATTATTTTGATACTAGCTTGGAGTCACAGTGTCACAAGAGCTAGAAGCTATTGAAGAAATAGTGATTTATTAAAATAAAAAAACAAAAATCAACTAAGAGATTTTTTTGGGATACAAAAGGGTGTACCTTGTGGATGTGATTAAGTAGATTATTCTGGTGGGGTCACAGGGTCACATGACCTAGATGTCAGCCCTTTTGCTCCTCCTGTAGTTTGCCCCCTGGCCTCTAGAGGTCATTTGTGTTCCCCTTAGCCTAAGTTCGTTGTGTTTTCTCATTAGTTATTCAGATCACCTGTGTCTTGTTTCCCCCAGTGTATTTAAGCTGTTCATTTTCTCCCCTCTTATTCACTCGGTTTTTGAGTCCCTCCTCTGTGTCTCCTGCTGAACTTCTGGCTATAACTCAGTGTTTCTTGTTGTAAGTTCCTCATTATTTTTATGCTTTGATTGTTCATTACCTGGTTGTTTTCTCCCCTTGTGGAGGCTTTCATTTAAGAGTTTATTATTTTTTCAGTTCTTTTTATTAATTCCTCTAAGTGAGAAGAACTTTTGTTGATGACAAACTGCCTGTGAACTTTTTCATATATTTAAAAATAAATCTACCTTGCCTGAGACTTTCTGCCTTGAGTGTGTTTCAGTTGGGTCCAACCCTATCCCCTCCGTGGCTCAGTGGTAAAATCCTCAACCCTCACCCCGGAGACCTGGGTTCAAGACCCGAGCTTGACAGAAAAATCGAGTCACTCATGGACCCAGAAACACTCTGTACCAGGGACCTGATGAGGGTGGTTGCTCAACATGAATCATCCTTTCAGCGCCACGAGGCCATTCTCGGCCGGCAGGAGGAACTGATGGCTAAGCAACTCCTGGCGGAGGTCACCAGTTCCATCCACCAGATTGCTGAACGGCTCCCTGGCCCCCCACAGTCCTCGGCCTCACCTGCCACTGCACCATCCCAGGGGGCCACTTCCATTTCTAAGCCTCGCCTCCAAAACACTTCTACAGTTCCAGTCAGGGCTTCCTCACCCAGTGATCCCTGACCTTCAAGCTCCAGCCCTCGAGTTTCCCCACTGACCGCTCAAAGATTGCTTACATGATTACCCTTCTCTCAGACAAGGTACTTTCTTGGGCCTCGGCAGTGTGGCAATCCCATGATTCCTGTTGTGAGTCATATGCGGCCTTTAAGGAGGAGTTCAAGCGAGTCTTTGATCATCCAGCCAGTGGCTGAGAGTCTTCCAAGCGCCTGCTTACCCTCCGACAGGGCTCCCGTAGTGCAGCAGAGTTCGCCATCGAGTTTCGGACCATCGCGACGGCGAGTGGATGGAATGATGAGGCGCTGATGGTCTGCTTTCAGGGAGGGTTGTCGGAGTCACTGCAAGATGAGTTAGCCCCCCGTGAGCCAGCAGCTGACCTTGAATCTCTCATTACCCTGGCCATCCGTCTGGACAATCGCCTCAAAGAGCGGAAGTTGGCTCATTGGAAGGCACCTTTACCCCAAGTACCTATGACCAGATCTGTTTCACCAGTTGCTGTGCCCCCCAGAGCATCCCTAGTCCCTGAACAGCATTTTGATTCCCCGGAGAACATGCAGTTGGGTCGATCCAGGCTCACCCCTAAGGAGCGGGAACGGCGCATGAAGGAGCGGCTTTGTCTCTACTGTGGATCCTCTGACCACTTTCGTTCCTCTTGTCCTGAGCTTTCAATGGGGGGGGCCCCACCCAGCTGTGGGAGGGCTGTGATGGGGAAAATTAGAGCTCCTCCTACTAATGCCGTCCTAGCCATCCTGGCCACTCTGTCCTGGGAGGGTCATCAGCTTCCGGTCAAGGCCATGATTGATTCTGGTGCTGCTGGCAATTTCCTGGATCGGTCAATGGCGAAACAACTTAAGACCCCAACGCAACCCCTGTCTCACCCCCAGGCAGTGACAGCACTGGACGGCAGACCGCTGGAACCGGGCCGAGTAACAGAGGCCACTCAGCCCTTGCAACTTACCATCCTCCAACACCAGCAGAAGGAGACCTTTTACCTTATTGACTCTCCTGAGTTCCCTGTCATCCTTGGTTATCCCTGGCTGCACACACACAATCCCCTCATCGACTGGGCCACTAGCACTATTCTCAGCTGGGGCGTCACTAGTCAACCTACCTGCTTACAGGTGAATTCACCCACATCTAGTTCTGAGTTTCATGAACCTATTGACCTCTCTCAAGTCCCCAGGTGCTATCATCAGTTCAAGACCGTGTTTAGTAAATCCCGAGCCACTTCCCTACCACCTCACCGCTCCTATGACTGTGCCATTGAACTGCTCCCAGGTTCCTCCCCTTCCAGAGGTCGGATCTTCTCCTTGTCTCTACCTGAGCGGGAAGCAATGGACACGTACATCAAGGAGTCTTTGGCAGCCGGCATTATCCGTGCCTCTACTTCTCCTGCTGGGGCAGGCTTCTTCTTTGTGGGAAAGAAAGATGGGGGCCTCAGGCCGTGTATCGATTACCGAGCCCTTAACAAGATCACTGTTCGGAATCGATATCCCCTTCCTCTCATGGCCACGGCTTTTGAATTACTTCAAGGGGCTTCCATTTTTACCAAACTAGATCTGCGCAATGCCTACCATCTTGTTCGGATCCGGCAAGGTGACGAATGGAAGACGGCCTTCAACACCCCCACAGGCCACTATGAGTACCTGGTGATGCCCTTTGGACTCACAAATGCCCCTGCCGTATTCCAAGCCCTAATTAATGACGTCCTCCGGGATATGCTAAATTTATTCATCTTTGTATATCTGGATGATATTCTTATTTTCTCAAGGTCACTAGAGGAGCACAAGCAGCATGTTAGCAAGGTCCTCCAGAGACTTCTTGATAACCATCTTTATGTGAAACCAGAGAAATGTAAGTTTCATGCCACCCAAGCTCAATTTCTTGGGTTTATTATCAAACCTGGCCATGTGGAGATGGACTCTAAGAAGGTTGAGGCTGTCCTTAATTGGCCCATCCCCACTTCAATCAAGGAGGTCCAATGCTTCATTGGCTTTGCTAACTTTTATAGGAAGTTCATTAGGAATTTCAGCTCGGTGGTAGCCCCCATGACAGCACTGACTAAAGGAGGAGGAACCAAGATTCGCTGGGGTCCAGAAGCATCAGAGGCGTTCCAGGATCTCAAACGCCGCTTCACCTCCACTCCCATCCTCTCAATCCCTGACCCAAAAAAACCTTTTGTGGTGGAAGTAGATGCATCAGAGGTAGGCGTAGGGGCCATTCTGTCACAAAGAGGTGAGGACAGTAAATTGCATCCCTGTGCTTTCATGTCTCATCGTCTTTCAGATGCTGAGCGCAACTACCATGTGGTGGATCGAGAGCTGCTAGCAGTAAAACTCGCCTTGGAGGAATGGCGCCATTGGCTCGAGGGGGCTCTGCATCCTTTCCACGTCCTCACAGACCACAATAACTTGGAATATCTCCAGCAAGCTCAGCGGCTCAACCCTCGGCAGGCTCGATGGTCGTTGTTTTTTAATCGTTTTCAATTTATTCTTTTGCAGACTGATTGGGGCCACAGCCAGCCTTTCATCTGGGTTCCATCCTGAGTCCAATGGCCAGTCAGAACGAATTAACCAGGATCTGGAGACCACCCTGTGATGCATGGCAGCCAATAACCCCACCTCTTGGGCAACCTACATTCTCTGGGCTGAATACGCCCACAACACCCTCCAGTCTTCGGCCACCGGACTGTCCCCCTTCGAATGTCAGTTTGGATATATCCCCCATTGTTTCCGGAGGAAGAGGCACAGGTGGGCGTTCCATCTGCCCAGATCTTTGTTCGGCGCTGTCGGCAAACCTGGAGGAAGGCTAGGCGCATGCTTCTTAGATCCTCTCAGAGATACCAAAGTCAAGCCGACCGCCACCGCCGGTCAGCGCCCAATTTCCGACCTGGTCAAAGAGACTGGTTATCTACCAAGAACCTGCCCCTCCGGGTTGAATCAAGGAAACTGTCCCAGAAGTTCATTGGCCCCTTTCGCATTGCCAGGAAAGTTAACCCCGTTTCATATCGTTTATTTCTTCCTAATTCTCTTAGAATTAACCCAACGTTTCATGTCTCTCTTTGTTAAAACCTGTTTTGTCTTCTCCCTTTGCCCCCCCCACGCAGACCCCCTCCACCTCCCAGAGTCATCGACGGCCAGCCAGCCTACACAGTCCGCCGGATACTGGACTCCCGGATGATCCAGAACTCACTACAGTATCTGGTGGACTGGGAGGGCTACGGGCCGGAGGAGCGCTCTTGGGTTCCAGCCAAAGACATCCTGGATCCCAGTTTAATCCGGGAGTTTCGCACACGGCAATCGGGAGGTGCTGAAAGGAACGCCAGGAGTCGTTCCTAGAGGAGGGGGTCCTGTCAGCCCTTTTGCTCCTCCTGTAGTTTGCCCCCTGGCCTCTAGAGGTCATTTGTGTTCCCCTTAGCCTAAGTTCTTCATTGTGTTTTCTCATTAGTTATTCAGATCACCTGTGTCTTGTTTCCCCCAGTGTATTTAAGCTGTTCATTTTCTCCCTTCTTATTCACTCGGTTTTTGAGTCCCTCCTCTGTGTCTCCTACTGAACTTCTGGCTATAACTCAGTGTTTCTTGTTGTAAGTTCTTTTTATGCTTTGATTGTTCATTACCTGGTTGTTTTCTCCCCTTGTGGAGGCTTTCATTTAAGAGTTTATTATTTTTTCAGTTCTTTTTATTAATTCCTCTAAGTGAGAAGAACTTTTGTTGATGACAAACTGCCTGTGAATTTTTTCATATATTTAAAAATAAATCTACCTTGCCTGAGACTTTCTGCCTTGAGTGTGTTTCAGTTGGGTCTAACCCTATCCCCTCCGTGGCTCAGTGGTAAAATCCTCAACCCTCACCCCCGGAGACCCGGGTTCAAGACCCGAGCTTGACACTAGAAACTGTTAAAGAAATGCTAATAAAAATAAATAAACACAAATTCACATGATACATAATTAAAATTACCTATCAATTCAATTATTTTTCATAAATAAACAAAAGATGCATGCAGTGATGCATTGCATAAGTATATTTAAGAAAAAAATAGTATAACTGGAGTACGTAACCAGATAAGTACCATATTTCATTCGTACAGAAATTTGACGGTCCCTAAAATACTTCTTTCTGAATGTCCGTCTAATGTGCCAATATCAACTGGTGATTATCAAGCAGGCATGGACTAAGGAGTGACAACAGAGTACTGCAGACATGTTTTTGACTTTATGCCCAGCTGAATCCAGCAAGTTATGAAGAATAAATAACTTTTATTCTAAATATGTATTGTTGTAGAGAAATTTTGTTGCGTTAAATACCGAATTATTCTTGGTATCTTGTCATTTTTTTATCATGATTTTTCAAAATGTCATTAAAATATTGAACTTCACTTTTTGTCTACCACTGTACTATACTGTCTTAATTTCCTTTATTACAAAGATGTTCCTGGTATTTGTATTTTTAAGCAATATAAATTCAATAAACTTTTAACAGCATGTTTGCTGTATGGAAGTATCACAGTGCCATAATTCCTAAAAGCAAAATCGCATGCTATGAAATGTTTACATTTTTATGCATTTCAATTTTATTTGAATGAAAAAAATCCCTACAGAATTTACAATTTATTATGGTTTTATTTTTAAATAAAAATATAATTCAAGCACTATCAAAAATACTGACATTACTGTACGAAAAAAAAATACATTTGTTTAAAATACCATCTTCATTATTTTTCAGCCTTACAAATTCAGGCTGCCAAAATTCAGGTAATTCATGTCGGCAAAATTCAGGTATTAAATTTTAGGTTGACAAAATTTGGGTCTTCACGTCTCGGATATTACAGGAAGAGCAATGGATTGCCGACAAAGATATCAGGGGAGAATTCTTCTTCAAATTCTTAACTAAATGCATCTGTCGGTATATTTTGGAGAAATGTCAATGTGAAATGTAGCCAGTGTTTTCTGAGTTACTCTTTCCTCTTGGTTCCTCTTTTAGGCAATGCTTGGGATTTTCATACCGTTTATTCAGCTGTGCTGATTGAGGATGTGGAAGACCATCGAGACACTTGAGATGATTTCACATGTTTAAAAAAAGTTATAATAAATGTGTCATTCATGGATCCTAAAAGTAGTGGCTAAAAATAAGCTCAATAATTGGTGTTATGGCCCTTTGCTGAAAATATAGTCCCGGGTGCAATTTATGCAGTCTAATAAGGAAATTAGTTGCTTAGTTTTACCGAACATCCTGTAGAACCAGCCACAGTTTTTCTGATAACTTGTTGCACCTTCTTATTTTTAATAAATACATTCCTGTATTTTTAGTTTTTTCTGGAATACGAATGTTTGAAAGTCAGAAAGGATTTTTTTGTACCAACTTTATAATGAAGGCATAAAATAAAAGTGTATAATTAAGTACACATTAAAAAAAGAGTCTTTTGCATACTTTTAAACTTCAAACCACGGATAGTTGAAAGTCTTTCCAGTGTTAAAATATTAAGCTTACTTAACAAATATATTCCATCATATTTATTTATTAATGCCATGACAGGATTTTGCAATTTATTGAGCATTCCATAGAATCAAAATACTATAATTTTATTATAAGTGATATGACTCAGGAATCAAAAGGCAAGGTAATATGTTATATCCATAATAAAAGAGATGCTTTATTGCATGCATGCATCAAGATAATCTGGGCATTTCCGAGTTTAAACATAGGTTAAAACTCGAACAGTTTCTATGCTAAGGTGTACATGCAACGGACACATTGACACAGACTCTAAAACACACAGAAAATGCCCAAGCTGTAAGGAATACAGGGAGAAAACAAAAATTAAAATCTCATTATCTAATACAGCCATGAATGCATTGTAAGTGGATAAAATACACTTCAGAGTATCACACTATCATGGATTAATCTTAATGATTTAATGAGATATCAACTACTATATAATTAATGGGGAAAAAAAATTGAAATTCATCCCACAATTCCCACTTTGGATGACACTAAAGGCATCCAGCAAAGCTTAAACTTCCTGAACTATCGTACATCCCATAACCACTGGTTAGATGATTACTCTTCTACATATCCAACATAAGGATAGGTCTTACTCGTCTATCCGCGTACCGAGCAAAAATGATAGTTGCGTTAAATGTAAACATGAGGCCTAACTGTAGGGGTCAACTTAATAGAAGTTTCTTCTACATGGGCATGTGTCATGTTCTTAAAAATGCTGATCACAAAATAAGATGATAGGAGATAACAAAGAACACCATAAAACACAGCAGGCCATATTATCCACAGGAACCTACAGTAGCCAGACACCTAATCCACAGATCTGACTGAATGGTGACAAAAACAGTGGAAGTGTCCCAGGTTTCAGTCTCCTTATTAAACATCACACTATCAAGAATTATACTAACATTTAACTTTTCAATTAAATCAGGTATCATATAATTAATCGAAAAAGCAGAAAAAGGAAAAAAATTCCACACACCCAAAAAAGCCAAAACAGCTACACTCAATTAACATGTAGTTTTCCACAGAAACATGCGTCACACATAGCCATAAGGTTTCCTCGGACCCTATTTAATAACCATGGCTTTGGCAGTCAAGGTGTGTTTAATATGACACTTTTTTTAAAATATGACATCACTTGTTTTTCCATATCATGTAAAAGATGCTTCTATTTATGCTTCTGTAAATGAATGAGAAATCAACATGGTCATTGGACTTGTGTCTTTCGTTCAGGTTCGTCTAAATTAGTGCAAGAATCATCTTGTGCATTCATGCAATCTGCTGGGTGGAGAAATCTGTAGTCTTAAAACTGATTTTACTCTATTATCAAGTTAAATTTGATTTGTCTGCAGATGTTTCGATAATACAGAAGGACGTTTCTATGTCTCTTGGGGTAATTAAAGCCAAACTGTTGCAATTTAACTGCCTTTTTTGTTGTTTCTTAATTCTCAGAGTTAAAAAACAAGTTCAGTGTGGGATTGATACAGTTTTATGGTCCAATATTTATGCTTAATTTAGTCGAAATTATTTTACATTTTTAGAAATAATAACCATGGCATTGTCTTAAGTATTTCAAATCCTGCAGAATAATTCTATGTTTCTTAAGTCTCTCTATATGGCAATGCTGTTATCCATGTGCCTAGGACACAGATAGAGATATTGCGGTTTGAGATGCTTGATATCGTCCAGGTTTTCCTCCTCAATACGATTCAGATTCTGCTTGAAGTTTTCAATCATCTCTTGGGCTGACGGCTCAGTGAAATGCTGTTCCCTGTAGTGTCCCAGAGGAAACTGAACATGATATAAAGGCAGAGGGCAGAAATTAGAACATCATATGGAAATAAAGAAATTGTTAAAAGAGACTCAAAATAATATAGCTATACATATAATATATGAAATTAAAACATAATAGTAGGTAATCAATAGGAATATTTTGTGCTGGATTCAACCAATTCATCAAGTTTACTATAAACTTACAGACAACATCCTGTGCTTCATTACTGCATTTTATTTTGAGCCAGCTTTGCAAAAACATATTGTTTAAACAGATAGAACAGGCTACTTGGGTATTTCATTGAAGTGTTGACTCACTGGGCATGAAACCGGAAATTTCCCTAAAAGGTACGTGACTGCCACTTCAATACATGACTGGTTGATGTCAGGGAGTGTGCTCATGATCAACTCCATAGTGACACTGTTCTTGTCCGTGGGTGGAGGCTGGCGCATGGTGCAAGGTGTGTTGAATACCCACGAACAAAAGTCAAACTAGAGTATAGAAGGGAAAAAGCAAGGTCAATATTTAAACATGGAACAGCACATTGCAGCTAGAGCTTTTTAGTGTAAGTTCTGGAAAACTCATTTTCCAAAGAAAAGTCTGTTTATTTGTATGCTGGTGTGATTTTTTCACGAAAATAGCCTCCTCCACCATGACTGGCCTGCAAAGCTTTGTGCTTGGCACTAAGTACTTGATGGTGGAATGCAATAACTCTGCAAATCAAGATTTCTTGAGACAAGCTTTACTTTTGAGAAGTAATATATGAGCTGATGTTTGAAAATGATCCCTAATGCTCCCAGAGCCATTCTTTCATAATTTGCAATTTGCCAAGAATATGCCCATGCCATCAGTGAAGTAAAAACTCCATTGATTGTATAACCTGGTTATTCAGTAAATTCAGGTAGTCAAATTACTTTATTTTATTGGCAATTTTTTTGCTGAGCCAAGACCTGACCCTAAATCATAACACTGTCTCCAGAGGCTTGTACAGTGGGCACTATGTATTTTGGGTGATCACTCCATGTGCTTCCCTTCCCATCACTCTGTAATAGGTTCATTCTTTACTCATCAGACCACATGACCCTTTTCCATTGCTCAAATCCAATCCTTATTCTCCCTAACTGAAGCTTTTTTTTTTTTTTTAATTAGACTCACAAACAAGTGATTTTCTTATGGTCATACTGCCGTTTATTCCTAATTCTGTGATTTCATCTTGCATACTACACGTGAACTCTCTTAATTTCACTCCTTAACATAGCTCTGAATTTTTACTGTTGTTTTTCTCTTCAGTGCAACTTTATCGAAAGTTTAAGTAATTCACATCCATGGATTTTTTTTCCTGACCACATTTCATCCACATTTCATCCAAGTTCATGGTTCAGCAATATTCTTCCAAGTTTTCATAATGTGTTGGAGAGTTCTTAATCCAATTTTAAATCTTCTTAGTTGTTTTCATTGCCTGATGCATGTCAGGGATTACCCCTAGAGGGCGCCAAAGCGCCCAGAGACTTCCTTTGTTTTTTCTGTGTTCTTTGTGTTCTTTTCTGTGAAGGACTCTAATCCCCAGAATGCACCTCAGTCAGGTGATGTGGCGCTCACCTGAACTGAGGTTGCTAATTAGCTGTGCTCATTAGTGTTTGTTATAAATGTTCCTGAGTTCAGTTTAATCTTGTCTTGCATCTGTTCGTCTAGGTTACTGTTTGTTATGGTATGTTGTTCAGCTCTGTGTTCTTCCTAGCTCTGTGTTCTCCTTGTTCTCTGTGTTCCTAGCTCAGTGTTCTTCCTGGCTCCATGTTCTCCTGACTCTGTGTTCTCCTGGCCTTTGTCTGTCTCCTAGCCTGTCTGTCTCTGTCTGTTTGTAATGTCTAGTTCAGTGTAGCTCCATGTTTAGTTTATCCTGGTTTCAGTTCATGTCTGTTCTTCTGGTTCCCTGTTTTGTGCTTTAATAAAGTCGTTTATTTCACTTCACCTCTGCTATCCATGCCTATGTTTCGTCCGGCAAGCAGTAACCGTGACAATGCAGGCCAGTAATTTGGCACTGAGAGTGTGAAGAGACAGAGAGAGTGTATCAACCATGACTAGCATATTCCAGTGATTATTTTTTGGTGGATTTTTCCATTATGGTTTACTACACATGGCTATTTGATTTTATAAATATAATTTAACAAAATAATACAATAGTTGTCACTTACCTGTCCATTGTTGACTGCTGAATGTTGTGCAGAGCTGGTGAAGATGATCACACTCAATAGTGTGATCAGTTCCTGTTTATTTTGTAGTTTATTAGGCAGCCCTGCCAAACATAAATTATAATAGACTTAATCATATTAATTACTTTGTGTAAGGATAAATGCTGTTGAATACAATGTAGTGTTACAATTTAGATCATTGTGGTTATCTAATGTCTGTTTTATTAAAAAATCGATTGTACAAAAATGTTTATTCTTAGAATTTTTTTTATTTTTTGTATGTTTTTAAACCACCACTGCTCCATCTGTATCACCGACACCAAATTATATATTGTTTGTTAAGGAAACTAACCAAAGTTTGAAGCATTTTCAAAGCCTTCATCAACTATATCTTTAATCCATGCTTGAAGTTCTGAATCCTGCTCCACTTCACTGTCACTAATGTAGTATAGAGACACTATGCTGGAGACAAACCTGTAGGCGAGAAGGAAAAGAGAAACTGTCAATACTTGCTGTGTCTCCAGAATCAAGCAAGCATAACATAACATTATGGCGTAAATTAATTTCACTGCAAGAAATAATAGCTCTAGAGGACACCATTGTAATTGGACATTTACTTCTCAATGGCATCCCAGAGCTTCAAGCTGTGATCTCTGTAGACGTATTTCTTGAGTTTAGAAACATCACGGTCTCTGAAGTCATAGGACGGTTTGAGAGAACGGTAGGTCATGCTCTTGTACTCCCTCTCAGATAGCATCAGCAGCCCATTACCACCCGTGGACACCGCCTGCAGAGAAAGCATGCCTAATGTATGTATCTACTACTCTTAGGCATTTGGCAGATGCCCTTTTCCAGAGTGACTTATATTTTTATTTCATTATACATCTAACTTGGTGACCATGGGATTTGAACCTGGGATCTTCCGAATTGTAGTCCAATGCCTTGTATGGAATGTGTTGAACAAATATGTTGAGACAAAACATTAACACAATGTGTAGCACATTGTATAACTCTTGGGAACATGGAGAGTTCTTAAAGTATTTTAAGGAAATGAAGTATTGTTCTTCTACTTATTCTTCTACTTACATAGCTCATTTCTTGTTTATGAATTTAGCATTTAGTTGAAACCTTTCATTTAAATCCATTGATGTTGTCAAATATTTTCAGATCACTTCAATCAGTGTATTTTCTATTGCTGAAGCGTACCTTTTTAAAGATACCATCACTAGAGATGAGACGTGTGCGTGCACTGTAGTTTATCTCCAGGGTGTACTTCAGATGAGGAATCAGCAGCTTAGACGGAGATGGAGATATACATTTATTTCTATACCTGAACATTTTGGTATTAAAGGATGCTTGTTCATACTTTCCAACTAACCTTGTATATAGGATGGACTGCAGGGAGTTGACGCAGTGTGGCCACACAGAACACCTCTGCTATAAGATGAGTTCGCAGCAGGTGTGACAGAACCTCAAAGGTCTGAAATTCGGCATGACGGACCCACATTTTAGCCAATAGCCAAGCCAGAGGTGGATCATTAGGGAGAAAGATGGGTGTGTCCTTGGTAGGATGCTGTACAAGCTAAGAAGAAGAAAAAGTGGGAGTAATGAACCTTTAGTTTCATTAGTTACACTAAATGTTGCCTCTAGTGACTTGGTGAAAGCATTACCTGTATGGCGATGGGAATGAGGCCTTTGTCTGGATTTTCATACAGTAAACACAAAGGTGCTGCTATATACTGCTGATTCCCATGGATCACATTTCCAGGGACCCCATCCAGTATAGCATAGTCCACAAGGTATATATTCCCAGCCTTTGTGGAAAGAATGAAAGATTCTTATAGTCTTTAAGATACAGTACCTGGACCTGGATGAATACTGTTATACTGGTACACTCATCGTCTATACCACTTAATCCTGTATTCACGGTCGCAGGGGGCCTAGATCTGATCCCAGCAAACTTAGGGCATGAGGTGAGGTACACCCTGGACAGGGTGCCAATCTATTATACTGGTACAAAGATTTATTTTTATGTTTAATTAATTTCATTGTATTACTGTGGGATTGGCACCAAGGTCAACCCTCCCATGCTCATTATTTGATGAAATGTAAAGAAGCGTGTATGTATCTGTTATTTTGTCTCTCACGGAGAGACTAACCTGTTCGATGGCTGATCATGGCTTTGCTGAATTATCAATACAAAACTCTGTAAAACACTAAAACGTAATACTGTAATATAGGGTGCATTAAGATTTTACATTTTTTAAATAGCATTTAAAACTGATGCATGAATCCAGATCATCTCAGTGTTAAAACTCCTAGGTGTGAATGTGTGTATGCAGTGTCCTGTGATGGACCTGTGTATCATGGGTAACCGGGATAAAGTGATCCCTGAAGATAATATGAAAAATTTGAAGGGTATATTTCCATGCAAAATTTATGGACTACACGTCACCTCTAGCTCTTTATCCATGGTGGTGTTGGGGTGTAAGAAGTCCTGCACCATTTTTCCTTGGATGGCAAAGTTGGAAGGCACTTTCCTGCACCTCTGGATCATTCTGGGATTCACTCCATTCATGAACTGATGTCCGAAAAAAACATCCTCTTTCCAGTGTTCCTTAATGTATTCTAATAACATCCATAAAACATTTACATTCAGTTAGTTAGCATTTTTATTTGTTGTTCAAGCAGGAGGTCTTAAATACATGTTTCTATTCTATGTTAGCCAATATTTACTCCTTTTAATACAAGTTAAAATGAATGCACCTTCTTGGCATAAAAACTGTATTGAACAACAATTGAATCTGTGTGTGTGTGTGTGTGTGTGTTAGAAATCACTTGTTTCAAATAGTTAAAAATGGTCACAGTTACTACACCTGCAGTGGGAGTCTTAGGCAGTGCACAAAATACGTTGTCAAAATCTTCCAGATCTTTCCATGACTTATTAATCAAGCTGATCAGCTTCTTTAGTGACAGATCCTCAAGACTGCGGGTGATTAAATTAAACATTATATGTACAAAAAAATTTGTTTTTGCATCTACAACAATACATGTGTTCATTCATGTTATATTTTCTTTTGATTGATAAAACACTTTGGTTGAGATTTGCAGATTTAATTAATATTATTCATATAAACTTCTAAAATTATATAAATTAAGTGCTGCTCACATATCATTAAACACTTGTTCAAAGTTCTTTGCATTCTCAAAGTCGAAGCGCTCATCTGGGGGGAGTTCTTCTTCTGATTTGAAGGCTCCGCATTTGGGAAATCCTGGAGCCCAAACTTGCCATCTAACACAACACACATTTATTTCATGTCTAATAAATTGAAGAATAAAGGTATTCATTACCATGTTCATTCATGAGTTAGCATAGTGTTCTTTAAACTATAAAAAGGAGACAGCCACATAAACTCTAGCACTTAGTATAGCTCTTAAGTAAATTTCTTTGTTAAAACCTTTGCCTATAGTGTAATTTCTTCAATAAAGCAAAAGGAAAAGTGGTAAAACTATGCAAAATTCAGTCATATTTCTAGTGCTGAAATATACACACTTGTAAATGTTCTGTCTCTCCTGCAGTTGTGCTTTTCTATGAGCCAGCTCTTGGGGCAGGATCTCATTACACAGCCTTTTAGCTGTAAAAGAAAATTAGAAAAAGAAGCCACTCTTAGGAACCCTCAGCCTGAATCAGGGTGAGATAAAAGGGGTAATTGTTAGAACTGACCTGTGCCATCACGGATTTCTACTTTATCATCTCCCACTAACCAGTGGTAACAAGGGAAGGTTTGCGTTCTTCGCCCTCCTGATGGTGTGACTGTCACATAACTGCAAAACCAGTTATCTTCCGCATTTAGTTTCTTCCATTTCTCCATCTCCAAGCGTACAAGGAGCACACGACCCAGGGGAATCTTGCTCCAAACTTTATATTCACAAGCCTTAAAGGAATGAGTTAAAAAAAAAAAGCAAAATACAATTTGTGTATATGAAAGAGAAACACTCACTCACTCATCATCTATACCGCTTAATCCTGTATTCAGGGTCACGGGGGGCCTGGAGCCTATCCCAGGAGACTTGGGGCACATGGCAGGGTACACCCTGGACAGGGTGCCAATCCATCGCAGGGCACAGACACACACACACACACTCACTCATTCACACACTACGGGCAATTTGGGAACGCCAATTAGCCTAACCTACATGTCTTTGGACTGTGGGAGGAAACCGGAGCACCCGGAGGAAGCCCACCAAGCACGGGGAGAACATGCAAACTCCATGCGCACAGAGACGGGAATCGAGCCTGGCTGGGGATCGAACCCGGACCCTGGCGGTGCAAGGCGACAGTGCTAACCACTACACCACCGTGCCGCCAAAAGAGAAACAATGCCTATTAATAGGGAGAAAATGTCCTCAGTTAGATGCTTTGGTTATATCCTTAATTGTAGAAAATAAATGTATAAAATAAATAAAAGTAGCCTTGCTACATATTCTGTACAATCTGTCCTTTGCACTCTCACTTACTTGGCCCTTACGCAGACCCCAGCCATGTTTGTCCAGCCGCGTCCTCTCACTCTCTCCATTCTTTCCCACCAGGGTAACGTACACATAGTTAACAGTACCTGAGTACTTTAAGGTGCCTGTAGCCACGGTCACGTAGTACTCCATCTGCACACAAAATTCACATCAAGTCTTGCACATGAAAGCTTATTTATAGAGCAATCGTAGAAAATGTAATAAATCTAAGCATATTTTTAAAATAAATACTTACCTAATAAGCTCTGTTAGTGAAGTCTTGTGATTTACTTAACTTGTCTCCACCTTGTCCTTGCACTGACTTTTGCACAGTTTTAGAGAGTATTTTTTCGGTCTATTATTCAACAGTTGACTACAGCATACTGAGTTTTCCCCCACTTTCTCACTTTCTTTTATTAGGTATGTCCACCATTCAGTTCTCTTCTTTCTCTCTGCATGGCTACGCCCATTACCTAAATCAATAAATTATTGTCCCACGTTTGTTTTCATAACATTTTTCGCAAACACCCCCTACCAAACCCTCCCCAATCCTACATACATTCTCCTTCATGTAAATTACATTAATGTATTCTTTTGTTTTGCAATTGGGTTCACTCCAAAGGTAGGTATAATGGTCTTGCTGGAACAAGTTTGGGCTAATCAGTTCCTGGAAAAGGAAATGAGTGATTCTTGTAAACTCTGTTGAAATTACATCAAAATTTAACTAATATTACTCATTGTATGAATCACTGTTTCAGAATAACTAGAATTATAGATAGCGTGAAAAAAGACAGAAGACTGTTAATTAAAAATCATTTCCACATATTAAAAAGCTGTCCTGTAATTGACTGGCACCCCGTCTAGGGGGTACTCTACCTTGTTCCTCCTTAGATACAGTAGGTTCCAGGCCCCCTGTGACACTATATACAGGATAAAGCGGCATAGACGATGATGAGATATTAATGAGCACAATAAATGCACAACAACATGCTTAAAAAGAAAAGTTTTTTTGTAAAACACACACACACTGAACAAATTAATAAATATTTCTCTATAAAATAAATTACTAAAATATATCTTATTTTTTATTTTAAGATGAGTTTTTGTGGTATGGTAATATGAATGACTTCATTTAACCTAATGGAAAAGGTCATTATACTGCGCATTGCATGTCCAAAAAAAAAGGTCTCTACCTGGATTTTACTAAGCAAATATTTAAGAACCTTTGATTACATGTTCGATGCATTGATTACAGTTTTTTACAATCGCTATGACAGTTTTTTCAATACATTTAACAAGTTTCCTAAACTATTATCACAGTTAGCACAACATCCGTCTTTGTAGGCTACACAATTAACACATTTTTTGTTGCTTTGATACAAAATGCATACAGTTAACACCAATTTAAAATGCTTGAACTTCTTTTACAGGGTCAACAAAGACCAAAACAATGTAATTTTACAGTCAAATTTACAAATGCTTTCACACTGTATGTCAGAACAGATAACATCATTGTCATGTCTATCTCGAAGGAAGCAGACGCAGAAGCAGGTTCCATTTTACTTGCTTTATTTTTTCCTTTTTGTTTTACGTGTAAAGAAAATAACCAAAATAAAAAACCACAATAACTTCTCCCCAGCTGGGGTCTGCAGGCGGGAAAAAACAAAAGACAAATAAACTAAACAGGCTCGTAGGCCAGCGGACCAGGTCCGGAGTGATGACTCCTCATCTTACAAAACAGAACCACACCTGCAGACACCGCTCAGTCCTGGGGGAAATAGAGAGGAGAAAATGCACATCAGAGTCATTCTAAAAGCAGACAATACGGAAGGTGCACAACAGTGAACAGACAAAGTGCTACGGGTTCGACCGGAATATATAGGTAGACACACGGGGGGTACACAGGTGCTCTTCATTAGTGTTAAAGTGTAGACAGTACACACGTAGACACACTAGGTGGGGACAAAGGGTCAACTCAGTAATCCGGTGAGCTAGATCTTATTTCCCTGTGCTGCGTTGGTATTCTAAACATAATTGCGAATTGAAACACAAATATATTCCCTGTATTTTATTCCATTGCCAATGAGAAACAGCTTATTGCAGTTATGCAAATACAGTATATAAATCACAGCTGATTCCCATCTAGGAACAGAAAGAAAGAAAACAATAAAGAAAGAAAGAAAGAAAGAAAGAAAGAAAGAAAGAAAGAAGGAAAAAAGGAAGAAAGAAAGAACGAAATAAAGAAAGAAGGAAAAAAGGAAGAAAGGAAGAAAGAAAGAAACAAAGAAGGAAAAAAGGAAGAAAGGAAGAAAGAAAGTTAGAAGGTGCCAGAGGTAGAAAGGGGACAGGTGGGAGATTACTTGCCAATATATGTTATCACATGTGACAATGTGGCATTCCACCATTCCCGTGCAGTCACAGCCTGGTTTGACACCCATCCAAAGATGATGTCCCATTTCCTTGCCCCTTACTCCCCTTTCCTCAACCCTATTGAGGAGTTTTTCTCAGCCTGGAGATGGAAGGTTTTTGACCATCGTCCACATGACCAAATGTCCCTCCTGGATGCAATGGATGCTGCATGTCAAGACATCACAGCTGAACACTGCCAGGAGTGGATAAGGCATGCCAAAAGATTCTTCCCACGATGCCATGCCAGAGAAGATATCAGGTGTGATAGGAATGAGAACATGTGGCCAAATGCAGAAGACCGGGCAGAATAGAAGATTACTTTGTTTTTGTTTTTTTTTTATTATAATTCCGGGACTTTTTGTGTTTGTATATCTTGCAGTAATGTCCTCTTGCAAATAAAGTCTGTACTGCAGCAATTCTGTGTCTGTATTTTTTTTTTTTTACCTAAACTGTACAATTTATAAAGCTATTCTGAGATGGTCATACATTTTTTGTATTGAATTTCTGCAGCAAAAGAAACAAAATGCATGCATTTAATAAACTCAACAAAGCAAAAATGTAGAGAGGCTTCAAATATAAGAGCAGACCTGAGACATAAAATAATGCAGTTTCTGTAATTTCAGCTGATGATAGGGTTTTTTTGTCATTGTGTTATGATTGACTAAATGTTCCTGTTGGAAGAGAACATGTGTTAGTGTTTTGAATAATTATTTGATTTTAAAACATGTTTGCAGTGTTTTGTTAGGCATAGTGTATTGTGTTAGTTTATTATTGTATTTTGAAAATGAGTTTTGGGGTTTAGTTTACAATCTGTGATTTTGAGCATGAAATTAACCGTTTTGCCAGTTGTGTATTTTAGGTGTGTTGGTGCGTTAAGAGTTTAGGAAACTTGTTAAATGTATTGAAAAAACTGTCAGAGCAAATGTAAAAAACTGTAATATGGTTAAACGGGCAACAAGTTAACCCTCACCGATGCAGTGAGTAGCTTCTCGTTTCCTAAACAACCATGTCAGAAGACATATCCTGTGGTTGTGACAAAGATGTTGCTCTTGCATCATCAAGCAAAGAAAACTGACAAAGATTGCTGAAAATATTAAAATTGGGTTAATAACACCAGATCTGGCCGGTAAGAGTGCTTTCAACAGATCTGGCGGTTAAGAATGCGTTTTGTGAATAGGAAGTGCTAAGGAAGCTGTGAACATGATGCCCATTGACAGCAAGTGACAGAGCTCATAAATGTGGCGAGCTCAAACTGTAAATACTAATATGTATTCATTCTCATTTTCTTCTCTCCTTCAATATTATTATTATTATTATTATTATTATTATTATTATTATTGTAACCCGCCCGCACGTGTGCAAAAAGACGAAGTACTACAAAGAATACAATAGTGTATGACAATATTGTTTTATTGCGTAGATGCAAACAATAAACACTGCCCTTTGCAAAGTGAAAGTGAGTTGCGTGTGGCCGCTTTTTGATCAAAAGGCTGATAAACGTACTCACAGATATGAGCAGATCTATCGATAAAACTGCAGATAAACTCCCCCAGAAATGCAACAAACACAGAAATATATGCTACTCGCTGAATACAATGCGACAGCACACAGAATCCCTGAGCTTTGACTGCGTTTTCTCCATTTATTATTATTATTAGTAGTACACTCTAAAAATGGGTTTCTGTAAACAATCGTTGAGTTGTTTATGCGGCGTCAAAATTCTGGGTTATTTCAGGTACTTTAATGACACTGTTGGGTTGCTTTTGCTATGAATACTAAAAGTGCTACATGATTAAACTCAATGGAAGAAACGGAAAAATAAATTTCTTTTTTTTCTTTTGTCTGCATCACAATGAACTGAAGCTCAGCACATCTTCTTTCCTTGTTTGAATCTGTAATATTTAAGTGAAATATATAATATAAAATATATTTTGCGGATAGGCCTAAACATTCATTTTTATTTATGGACAGATGTATTATGTTTTATCTAGAAGTGCTGCAATTTTCGCTGGTTTCAAAACACAACGTTTTCAGAGATTTGAGCTTCAGGCAATCTCCAGGCGCTCTGAGCTCATGTACCCGGCCAACTCAGCCACACCTCCGAAATGACTTCTGAAAACTACTGCTGGCTAACTATCTCTGCAGTGCTTAAAACAGCGGATTAATTCCATTTGGGGTATTTCTAACAGGCAATCTTCTGTACTTACATTATTTTGAAGTTTACATTACATTTTGGGACTTTTTTGAAAACAAAATGGTTCTATCTACTAAATCAAATGGAATGTGTCGACCCAGCAGGAGTGTTAATTTACCCACTGGTTGCGTCAAATAAAATAACCCAGCACTTGAACATTTAACCCAGCAGTTTTTAGAGTGTAACATAAAAAAATTCCATTTGTAAAGTAGCATAAAGAAATCATAGGTTGTGTATAGAGTGATTAAAAACAATACAATACAGTTTATGATAAAGAAATTCTCAGAATCTTTCATTTCAGGGATTAAAAAACAGTAGCAATGTTAATTTTAGAATCCTTAGAAGCTCAGTTGTCCACACACAACCTCTCACGACGGAGCCTTTTCCTGAATTCACAATTTTCACGGGAGTGGGGCTAAGAAACACGCATCTCGGTTTATTCATACAGATGTACCTGTTTTACAGTACATGGAATTTTACAGGGTTGTCACTGAACAATTTACCCTGACAAAGAGCAATATAAGAACAGTGGCAGCTGGCACATCTAAAATAGATGCCGAATAATTTTTTATAGCCTAAATATTTTTTTTAAACTTGTGCTACTGTTGTTAACTTACAATATTTGTTAATTAAAAAATGCCATTTTTTCGGGATGTTGAGCCGATTTCCTATATAGTCTAATCAGAGCTCGACCGCTGGCTCGGTTCATCTTCATAGTTGGATTTGATATTTTTCGAGTGTAATTCATAAATTATGTTCATAATAATGAAATAATATACCCTAAATTGTGCTTTAAAATCTATTTAAAAAGTTTGTCATATAGTTTATGTAATGTCTGAACAGGAACAAAACAATGAAAGACATTGCAATGCCTTGGTTTAAATGGTCTTAAAATTTATTAAATGTCCCTGATAGTAGGCTATCTGATAGTGTTAACAATGCGAATGTCCTGATTCTTGAATATGCCAACATATCTTCGTTAAAACGTCAGAAGACATGAATGAACAATAAAAAACTATTTTAAAGTAAACATTCTTATATGCACATGAAGTGCTTCGGGTTTTTTATAATAATAATCATCATGCTTTTTTAATATTTGTGTCCAGCATTGAATAATTATGTAATCCATTATTTGACCACAGCTGGAAATAATAGTTGGAATGTGATTGTAAATTTATGACTGAAATAAAGCTGTTCATCGGCTAACTTTACAACAGGCAGCGTTTTGATTAAGGCTCATAAACATGTGCAATTTATCGATAGAAATGCAGACATACTCCCCCAGAAATGCAACAAGCACAAATATATAGGATTCTCGCTAGATAAACGCACTCTGATGTGAGCTGCTTTATTCAAGTCATAATATAATATAACATAGTTTTGCTGTGTAGTTTATTTTTTGTGTGCATAAAAATGACATTTCATATTCACAACCACACACAAGCTCTCCATGCACACACACCTATGAGACGCGCAGAAACACACACACACACACACACACACACACACACACACACACACACACACATACACATCTGTGCAGATACACCTATGAGATGCGCACACACACATAGTTAATGATTTCTCAATAATGGAAGAAACAAATGTTGAATTATCAGTGCACTTTTGTGCCATGATCATTTTGTCAGGAATGGCATGCTTAGCTGATTGTTGATGCAACAGATCTGTTTTACATATGCTTATATATATGAGGACCATGTGTTAAAAACCTGGTACTTTACTTTTCTTGAAAAGAATACATTTGTTTTATGATTGTCATAGCAGGCGTTGGGCGTTATTAGGATATAATAAAAGATTAACCAGATATTTTTTCATGGTGAGATGGGGCTAAGGTTTAATAGCATTGTTTAGAAAATGTTTACGCCAAGTGTGTGTGCGCATATGTGTTTATGTCCATGCATGGGGTTGTATTAATATCTAGGTAGGGAAATATTCACACAGGGTTAGGAATACCTTACAGTTTTAATTTGATGTTTCACTATACCCTCACATATAACTTGAGTTAGCTCTCAGTGCTAAGTGTAAATAACCGGTAATGTGAGTTACACAAAGTATTTTCTTCAGTGTCTTATATTGACCACACTAAAGTATAAGGCAAATCAATGTCACACCCTCTTGTTACATCCTCACACACACACACACACACACACACACACACACACACACACACACACACACACACACACACAAGAAAACAAGACAAAACCATGAAGAACATCATTTTTTTTTCTTCTCAGATATATTGTTTGATTTTTATGAAAAAATTATTTGTGTAGCTAAAATTCCGGTGCACTAACTTTCAACTTTCATAGGTGTAGAAATATTTTAATGGAAGAAAAAACCATCAAAAACAACTGTTACCTAGGATATGTTAGAAGAGTTTTCTGAAAAGTTTCTAAAACGACATTATAATAACACATAGCCTAGGCGGTTAACAGATGTTTCATACATGAAGGTTTATCGACAGACACCATAAACACTCACTTATCGTCTATATCCTTTATTCAGGGTCGCAGGGACCTGGAGCCTAACCCAGGAGGCTTAGGGCACACCCTACACAGGGTGCCATTCCATTGTAAGGCACTACAGGCAATTTGGGAATGCCAATTAATGCTAACCACTACACGACCGTACCACCACACCATAAACAATTCCCTCAAATACAGTTTATGCTAAAAAGTTTATGAAAAAAAAGACAGTGTCGTCAAAATTGCAATGCGTAGATTCTTTACAGTTTTTTTGGATTGCTTAAGCACGATTTTCAAAACAGGGCCCGTGTTTTCAAAACACAACACACAATTAGCACAACCACACACCCAATTAGCAAAACAATACAGATCCTTTGCATAATTAAACACTCTTTTAAAAACTATAAACTTATGTTTACAAACCATACTTTTTTACCATAAGACACTCACGTGTCACATTTACTATACTCTGTTTGCACGAGTTTCACTCTGCTGTGATAAACCTAAAACACTTTTAGCACTTCTACTTCCCTATGATTAGAATCTACCATCAACAAAGTACAAATCTAAAGTAAATCCACCAAACACTACACAAGACCCATGTTGCACACTGAAAAAATTCATTTATTTTTCAACATGCCAAAAATGTTGACATGGATATTCATAGTACTGTAACAACGTCACTTTACGTATTGTACTGTAAGTTTACTGTTACAAAAACAAACAAAAAAAACACTAGACATTGTCTCTTCGCCTATCTGGATCTGGCCAGAGAATTTCATCAACATCGCAGGCAATGTTGTCATTAGCAAGACACCTTGGAAAGAAACATCTTGAATGACGAATCCATCCTTGTATTGCTGCTACCTCCATCTGGTCACAGGCCTCCTCCATGGCTTGGATGAGGGGTACCTCAGCCTGGAGACGGAGATCATATACCATCCACCGCCATGCTGAGAAAAACTATTCTATAGGGTTGAGGAATGGAGAGTATGGTGGAAGATATAGGATGGTGAAATGTGGATGTTGCTGAAACCAGTTCTGAACCAGAGCAGAGCGGTGAAAAGACACATTGTTCCAGACAACAATGTATTGCATATGATCGATTTGATTTGCTGCTGTTATGTTGTGCAATTGGTCCAAGAATGTAAGTATGAGTGCTGTGTTGCAAGGGCCCATATGGGCATGGCGGTGTAGGACCCCATTCTGTGTAGTGGCTGCACAGAGTGTTATATTTCCCCCACGTTGCCCTGGGACATTGACTATAGCCCTGTGGCCAATGACGTTTCTCCCCCTCCTTCGTGTTCTCATCAGGTTGAACCCAGCCTCATCTACGTAAATGAACTCATGCTGGATCTTCTCCCCATCCATTCGTAAAACTACCTGAAGAACAGTGTCAGGCAAAATTGTGTAGTTCAGTGTAGATCTAGTATACATATTACAGTACAGTAAAAGATTATGAGACAGTATGCAAGATCACACTGCTAAAGTGAATACATACCTTTGCATAATCATGCTGCAGTCATTTCACCCTTTCGGAATTGCCCTCGAAAGGCACTCGATAAATTTGCTTCATTTGAATATGTTTGTTTTTTAGGATGCGTGCCAGTGTTGATATTGAGACCTGATGGATATCGTTGAAACTGTTATAGTTATTGACAATGTTAGCTTGGAGCTGTTTGAGTGTTATAGCATTGTTGGCCAAAACCATGTTTACTATCTCCCACTCCTGCTGTTCTGTGAACATACGAGGCCTTCCCCCTTGTCGTTCCTGACCCTCAATCCTACAGTATGTAGAAAAAAAACAGTAAACAATAGTACAGTAATTTCACAGGACAAGGTAACAGAAGTGTTGATACTGCATAGAATACATATATTTTTACAAAACTGATTTTCCAGTCGAAATGTTCTTATCACACTTGCCACTGTGTATCGACTTAGATTTGGCTGTACTCGCAGTCCAGCCTCCCTCAGTGTCAGGCCGTGGTTGACAACGTGGTCAACCAGTATTGCGCGGATCAGCTCATTTGTCAGATTCGGTCCTCTTTGAGCACCTTCTTGTCTTCGTCTTCCTCTTCTTCTACCTCCAGCATGGCCTCCATCTCTTCCTCTTCCTCTGTTGATTCCTCTTCCTCCCCTTCCTCCTCCTCCTTCTCGTCCTCCTCCTCCTCGTTGTCCTCCTCGTCGTCTTACTCTTTCTCTGACTCTTTCCATTGTGCTTGAAGAGCGATGAACTCACCTGCTGCTTTTTATAGTGCTTAAACACCTGATTGGTGTGTCTACAATTAAGCAAACAAGTGTTTGCACACCCGATGACTGTGTTGAACCAATTGGTATGACAGTGCGGTAATTTGACAGTCAGTGCTTTGGTATTGCAAGGAAGTGACGATAGATTTTTGTGTGCAATGTATGTTAAGTGTGTTTAGTGTTTTGCAACTCACTGTGTGTAGAGTTTTGTACGGTGGCCGAGAAGTGCAAAACAAGTTAACAAAATGAAAACAAAATAACAAATTAAAAACCACAATAACAAAACTCAAAACAAAATAAAACATTCAAAAACAAAATAACAAAACCCAAATCAAAATAACAAAACCCAAAACTAATTTGTTATTTTGTTTTGCGTTTTGTTAATTTGTTTTCGGTTTTGCTATTTTGATTTTGAATTTGTTATTTTGTTTTGAGTTTTGTTTTGAGGCCAACTTTCAACTTTCATAGATGAAGTAATAATGTAATCAAAGACAAAACCATCAAGAACAACAACTATTGCCTAAGATGTGTTCGAAGAGTTTTCTGAAAAGTTTCTAAAATTACATCATACTTGACGTTTAAAAGATCTTTCATACATGAAGATCATACATATTCTCTCAGATAAAGCATGCTGGTAAAAGTTTATGAAAAAAAAGACTGTGTAGTCAAAATTGACTTTAACTCAGATTTTAACAGAAGTCTAACACCTCATTGTGCACACACACACACACACACACACACACACACACACACACACACACACACACACACACACACAGGTATGCAGACACACATTTAAATCAAGAATTTCTACTTTTACATTTTGTTAGATGTTTTTTTTTTTACTTTCTAAAATAAAATTATTGCTTACAACATTTACTAACAGAACCTACTGTATAAGAAAATTCATAGGTGTAAGTTTAATGACAGAGAAAACAAGTCTAATCATTTAATAGTATCAACTTCTAATTTAGATACAGTATGGTTTTAGATTATTTATGAAAATTATTTGTGTAACTAAAATTCCAGTCTAATTACTTTTAACTTAGGTGAAGAAATATTGTAATGGAAGACAAAACCTAGGAAGAAGAAGAAGAACAACAACAACTTTTACCTCAGAAGTTTTTGTAAGAGTATTCTGAAAAGTTTCAAAAACAACATTATATTTACACCTAGCACTGACAGCTAACAGAACATTCAAGTGAGAAGGTTTAGTGACATAAAAAAAAAACCAAGACTAAACCCTCAAGAACAACCCAAGAACATTTACTGATCTGTTTACTTCAGATAGGTTTTTGTAAAGATTTTGAAGAAAATAGTTTCTGTAACTCACATTACCAGTTATTTACACTTAGCATTGAGAGCTAACTCAACTTATTTGTGAGGGTCTAGTGAAACATCAAATTAAAACTGTAAGGTATTCCTATCCCTGTGTGAATGTTTCCCTACCTAGATATTAATACAACCCCATGCATGAACATAAACACATATGCGCACACACACTTGGCGTAAACATTTTCTAAACAATGCTATTAAACCTTAGCACCATCTCACCATGAAAAAATATCTGGTTAATCTTTTATTATATCCTAATTACGCCCAACGCCTGCTATGACAATCATAAAACAAATTTATTCTTTTCAAGAAAAGTAAAGTACCAAGTTTTTAACACATGGTCCTCATATATATAAGCATATGTATAAAAAGACTTTTAACCGATCTGTTGCATCAACGATCAGCTATGCATGCCATTCCTGACTAAATGATCATGGCACAAAAGTGTACTGATAATTCAAGGATGTTTGTTTCTTCCATTATTACTATTCACTCCATACCGTCACCTCAGCTCTAGTGTTAGATACCTTTTTTAAAAAACAAAATAGGCACAGTCCTACCTAAAAATGTGGGTAAAACAACCGATTTAGTTGAACATTGAAAAATGAATGCTTTTTGTGACAAAGCACGTGCAGATCCGGCCAATCACGGCGCCCGAGGGGAAACCCGTTTGATTCATTTGTTCGTTCAACAAACTCCGCGCGCATTCTGCTCTAGACGAGAACTATGGCATTATATTCATGCCACAATCCTGAGCGCACACTTTTGACATTTGAGAGCAGACAAAGCACTCTATGCGCGTGTGATGTCTCCCCTGCAACCTCAATATCTTTTTTTCTGTGCGCGCTCATCTCTGCCTTCATACTCTCTCAACTTTGTCCAGTGTTACAAAACTGACACAAAACTAGCCAATCACAGACTTCCACACGCAACATCTGTTTCTTCTCAACTCAGCTGGCACTATCCACCGTATAAGTATTGTAAATAAAGGCATATACAGTAGGTAAAGCAACCGATTAAACCGAGTTGTCCAATTAAAATTTTAGTCGATTTAGTCTTAGGATGAGCTATATGGATAATAGATAAGTAAATAAAAACACAATAATGGACAAACGAAACTGGTATATATGAATACTTAATTCAATAAAAAAAATATATATATATATATAGATTAGAATGAAATATATATATATATATATATATATATATATATATATATGTAGCCCGTCTACTGTCAACTTATGTAGAAAGGGGCCCTGAGTCCTTTTATTCTATCTTACCTTTATGATAACTCAGATTATTCTATTATTTTAATATAATAAGACCTGGGTCACTATGACAATATATACCTCTATTGCAAAATAAAAAAATACTATAAGCACCAAATAAAACATATATGTGCACTCACAATTCACAATAGTGTTTCTATGCATAAAAAGCAATAAACAATCAATAAGCTTGTTTAGAAAAATATATATTCAAGTTTATTTAAACAATAAAACAAATTAAACAAATATTAAAGTTTCATATAGAGTAAATCAATTGGCTTTCCCTTTTTTTAAAATTAGTTTAATCTCCAAATAAATGATCAAAATTACTTGAAACAAAACGTTGCAGGCCTGATTCGGTGCTTGGGGTCGGTGAGACCAAAAACTCACTGGTCGTTTCACTCCTAAGAGCAACAAACCAAAAATAAACGGACGGTACCTTATTTCCCTGTTCCGAGATTATCCACTGAATCCTGCTGTCCTATTCCTGCACACACGCCGAGTAGCAGCTGTTGATCCCAGTCACGCAGTTATTCCGTATCTCCAGATTAGCAACAGTCCTCCGAAGCACGTGTAGCTGGGTTAGCTAACTCACTCAGACTGTTCACGTTGCTAAAATCCCCTCGCTGTATTAACGAGCTGGTATCCAGAAAATATCAAACTAAAGGAAATTCTATCCGAACTCCTCAGTGTCTCACAGAAGTTTGCATTGGTTTTCGATTATCATGCCGACAGTCTAACACCTGCAAGTAAACTCTGACAGAACACAACTTAAACCTCACTTTGTCACTGCGTCAGTAGCATGCTTCTCCTCTCAGTCTCTCTCCTTCTCCGTCTCTTTTTTCCGCTATTTTCCGCTATTCTTCCGCCCCAAACTTCCGGTTTTAACAAACATAAATAAATAAAAGCCTGTTCAGTCTTATACAATTTCTAGGAAATTATGTTCCAAAAATTAACAACTCTATAAAAAACAAAAGTACAAATACACATCTTGTACATTTTTAACCTTCAGCAACTTTCTATACCATGAACTTGGCATTTTTTTAAAGCACAATAGGCAATATCTGTTGTTAACCATGTACTAGTAAGTCAATATGTAACCATATAAATCACATTTATTAATAACACTTATTTATGCATTAATTATTTATATATCTACCTATTAATATCTGGGCTACACCCTCCCCCTTCTAAATGTCTGGTGTCCTCAACAGACTTAACTTTTAACTCAACAACAGGAAGTGGGAAAGGGTGGCTAACACTTATCTACTTTTCTATCCTTTTCCAATTTTAATCACAACACCTCTGTGTATAATGGTAATTGGCTGATCTCGGCCTTTACCTGGCTCATCATAGGTTAATTTGACAATAGGCTTCACAGCTCTCTTTGGACGTGCATCAGTGTCTCTAGACGTTCGGTTTCCCAAAACACTAGGACTGTCTGGTTCGTTTGGGCACGATGCATCACTAGTATCGGAACATGTGTCAGGTCCAGACTCTTCTTGATCTGGATCACTTTCCCCTTCAGAATGAGAATCCTGACTAATCTCCTCTTCTCTTTCATGCCGAGATTCCTCGCTTGAACCATCTTCCTGTCTCTCGTTCATTTGAGGAAGGGCACTTGCCTCCTCTTCTAGAGAACCTGAGAGCTCTACAGCCCTTCTGGCTGTTTGCGCCACATTTTCTGAAAGTGTATAATGGGGTCTGGATGGTCTACAATACTCTGAGTCAGAGGATGAATCTGAATCTAGGGACACCTGTGAGATTGTCTGAGATTCCAGGGAAGTTTGCATCCATTTCTTGGAAGTCTTAGCTCTAGTCTTCGGCCTTTTAGGTGTATCACCATCTGTCTCCATCCTTGGGAGTCGCACCCACTGCCCTATCGGCAGGATGTGATCTCTATGGATTGTCTTGATGCCCCCCCCTGTCTCGCGTTTCACATTATAAACCGGCAAGTTGGGCATTTTCCCCACTACAATGTAGGGAATGGGACTCCATCGTGTCTGTAACTTGTGTTTGCCTTTCAGCCCCAGGTTCCTGAGTAACACTCTGTCACCTGTTTCCAGTGACTGGAAACCCACCCTCTTATGATATGACTTCTTATTCTTTTGGTGTGTCTTGTCTGCATTTTCCGAGGCTAGTTGGTAAGCTCTCTGCAAGTCTTCCTTTAACTTTGCCACATATTTTGTGTGACCATCTCTTTTCCCATCTGGAGATGTACCAAAACACAAGTCTACTGGAAGTCTGGCTTCTCTGCCGAACATCAAGAAGTAGGGTGAATACCCTGTAGCATCACATTTAGTGCTATTGTAGGCATGTACCAAATGTCCCACATGTTGACTCCATTGACGTTTCTTCTCTTGGCTCAGTGTTCCTAGCATTGCTAGTAAAGTTCGGTTGAACCTCTCTGGCTGTGGATCTCCCTGTGGGTGATATGGAGTCGTCCGTGATTTACGGACTCCCATCATCTTCAAGAGATCTTTGATCAAATGGCTCTCGAAGTCTCGGCCCTGATCAGAATGGATCCTAGCAGGTAGGCCGTAATGTACAAAATACTTTTCAACCAAGACCTTTGCTACCGTCTGAGCCTTTTGGTTCTTTGTAGGGAATGCTTGAGCATAGCGGGTGAAATGGTCAGTAACCACTAAAACATTGCTCATGCCTTTGGAATCTGGTTCCACTGAAAGAAAGTCAATACATACAAGATCCATTGGTCCATTGCTTATGATCTGATGTAGTGGAGCTACTCTTTGGACAGGGGTCTTACGAGTAATACATTTCCCACAATTCTTTATGTGTTGCTCTACATCTCGTGACATTTTGGGCCAGAAAAATCTACTTCTCAGCAGATCAGTGGTTCTTTCTATACCCAGATGTCCTAGATCATCATGCATTGATTTCAGCACAGCTTCATGAAACTCTTTCGGCAAGACAAGCTGCATGTACTCTTCGCCTGAAAGTCGTTTATTCCATCTATAGAGTAGACCCTCCTTTAGCATCAACTTATCCGCTTCACGTTTCAACTGACCAAATTCTGTATTATCAGTGTTCTCTGGCCATTTCTGCTGTGCAACGGCTTGGACGGCAGGTCCTATTACTGCATCATTCTTTTGAGCACGTACAAGTTCTGGTTTTGACATGTGTTCTATCGACTTTAATTCCATTTGCATTGGATATGTATAGATGTCAGGAATACAATCAGGGGATGCTCCTAACTGATCCACGTATCTGGTTAAACTAGCTGAAGACCCGGGGGTACAGACTCGTTGACATATGGACCGAACACCATCCTGTGGTATTGTCTCCCAATCTGAAGTGTCATTTCCATCAGGAAAGTTTCTAGAAAGAAGGTCTGCATCTATGTTGTGCTTGCCAGGTCTGTATTGCACATTAAAATCATATGTGGATAAGGCAGCGAGCCATCTGTGTCCAACCGCATTAAGTTTGGCTGTTGTGAGCACGTACGTTAAGGGGTTGTTATCCGTACGTACGGTGAACCGTGCCCCATATAGGTAATCGTGAAACTTATCCACCACAGCCCACTTAAGAGATAAGAACTCCAACTGGTGTATTGGGTAACGTTTCTCCGACTGGCTCAGCTTCCTGCTGGCAAATGCTACAGGTCTTAACCCCTCAGGATACTCCTGGTAGAGAACAGCTCCAATCCCTTGCAAGCTAGCATCCACATGTAGGATGTATGGCCTCTCAGGATCAGCAAATGCTAACACTGGTGCATGGGTCAGACAGTAGATGATCTGGTGGAATGCATCCTTACAAGACTGATCCCATCTGCTGCCAAAGGGCTCTGACTCTCTCAGGTAGCACTTGGTAGGATCTTTGTTACGTTTTTTGCTCTTTTGGGTGGGAGCATAACCTTTAGTTAGCTCAGTTAGCGGCCTAACAATGGAAGCATAGTTGGCGATAAATCTCCGGTAATACCCACAGAAACCCAAGAACGATTTCAAAGTTTTTAGGTCAGTAGGTTGTGACCAGTTCGTGACAGCCTTAATCTTTTCTGGATCAGGTGAGACACCATCAGCAGACACAATGTGTCCAAGATATTTCACCTTAGGCTGACAAAACTGACACTTTTCTAGTGAGATCTTCAACCCAGCCTCCTCAAGTCGGTCAAGAACCTTGAGAAGTCTCTCTTCGTGTTCTTCCAAAGTCTTTCCAAAGATAATTAAATCATCAAGGTAAACAAGGACCTGGAGCAAGTTCATATCACCAACTGTCTTTTCCATTAATCGCTGGAAAGTAGCAGGGGCTCCAGTTATGCCCTGAGGCATCCTCTCAAACTGAAAGAACCCTAGGGGGCAGATAAATGCAGTTTTCTCCTTGTCTTCCTCAGCCATTGATATTTGGTAATAGCCACTTCTTAAGTCAAGCACCGAGAACCACTTGCTTCCAGACAAGGAGTCCAGCGCGTCATCGATGCACGGTGTGGTATACTGATCAGGAACTGTCCGGCTATTCAGTAGCCGGTAATCAATGCACATCCTGATAGTCCCATTTTTCTTCCGTACAATCACAATTGGGGAAGCATAGGGGCTACGAGACTCCTTAATAATGCCTGCACAGAGGAGCTCCTGCAGGTGTTTCCTCACATCATTAATGTCGGCAGGGGTAAGTCGCCGAGAGCGCTGTCTGAAAGGTCTGGGATCAGACATTCGGATGGTGTGCTCTACACCTTTAGCTAACCCAACATCCCATTCAGTCAGGGAGAAAACATTGGATTTTTGCGACAGCTGCTGTCTCAGTCGCTCTTTCCATTCCTCTGCAACAGGAGAGTCTCCAAAATTAATCTGGTTGACATCAAAACTGGTTGACTGTGTCTTAATAGAAGACACCGTAGTGACACTTTCGGTGGGGTACACATGTCCCATCACTGTTCCTACTGGTACAATTGTCTCTTTTAAGGACTGGTTCTGTACTAATATTCTAAAGTTGTTGACATTTACTGCATAGCTTGGAACCACCATGGGTTGCAATAACACACTGGCTGGAAGTGAAACTGTTGAGGATGCATCAACCATCAGGATTTCTTTGCCCACCGGCTGCTTGAAGTCAACTTTGCAAACAATTTGTAAATCTTCCCCAGGGGGTAAAGTTAAAGAACCAGGACCTTTCCACGTCACCACACCAATATTGTCATCTTTAACACAGATGGGTGGGGCCGAATCATTAGCTGCAATCTCATCTGCATGGCCAGCTTCTATACCTAATGTCTGGGTGATATCTAAACCACTTTCTCTGCATTGCTTGATTAGGCTTCTGACATGACTGGTGTTTGTGCCAACAATGACAGGAGTCTGTTCTGCAGTTCGGGGGCTGGGACAAATGAGAGCAAGGACTGTTACAGTCTTACAGGTTCCAGTGATTTCTGCTGGATACTCAAAGTCAACTACAATGTAGCCACGGTAGGGATAACTCACTTCTGACTCACTTAAACCCCAGAGAGCAAGACCAGACACAGAATGCACTGGTACATCACACAAGTGTTTTTGGTACCAGGACTCAAATATGATGGTAACTTGTGAGCCACTGTCAAACAGAGCATCACAGGGATGGCCATTGACTTTTAATTGTACTATACTCGGTGGCCCAATCAAACCTTCAGGTATTCCTGTGTTCTCAGGTGTGATCACAAGACTCCTCTTAACTATACAATTAATTTCAGCCCCGGCGCTGTTAGTAGAGGGCTGATTTTCTCTCGATAGCTTTAAGGCTTGAATCAGTCTTTTAATAACTTTGGTTTGATTCTCGGGATAATGGCATTTTGCTGCAAAGTGTCCATTTCCTCCACACCGGTAACAAAACTGATCCTCAGAGGGTCTAATGGGTCTACTAGGAAAACTACTGGCCTTAGGTGAAACTTCAACTGTTGAAACAGTAGCTGGATTGACCGAAGTACCTGTTGCAGTGACTTTCTTATTTAGTTTGTGCTGTAGTCTTTTCACGTGTTTCTTTAAAGCTCGGAGTTCACAATCTTGACCCCTTTCATTTGCCGGTGTAGTAGCTGAAAGTGCATTTGTAGGACACTCCTCCTGAGTTTCCACTGGTGGAACCACAACAGATGAAATAAGTGACTTAAGCTCTTTCATTTCAGCTTTTAAGCTCTGAATCTCAGACTGTTTCACATCAGCTTGCTGTTTTGTGTGTATGGCATGTACTGAAGTGTTGAGCTTCATCCTTGAAGCCTCATATTCCTCCTCAGCTCTTATTTCACTCAAGAGTTTCAGAAATGTAGGGGGATCGGTCTTTCGCTCTCTTAAGCGAAGCTGAATCAGCATAAGGTCAGAAGCAACTGCCCCTCTCAGCAACTGTTCCACACGAGCTTTATCCATATTGGTTTGGGGGAGGCCGCCCCTCTGCACTACTTTAGAGAGAGTGCGCTCTAATCGTCTGAGGAATTCTGACAGTTTCTCTCCAGGTTGCTGCTGCATCAGACGAAAAGCAAAATACAAATCATCTCCTGATTCTGCAGTTCCAAAAGCACTTTCGAGGGCTTCCAAGTACTCAATAGGTTTAGCATCAGGGTCGCTAACTCGTACAGCTTTAACTATTTCAAGTGCAGGACCCTTTAAGCTTTCCATCAACCTGCGTCTTTTCTCTTTATCTGTGCATTCACTCTCCTCCACCATCAGCCACGCTTGTTCAAGCCAGTGGTCATACTGCTCCTCACCTGCTGGAACAGGTTGTGTTCCTGAGAAGATGCGCAAGCGTCTATATCCACCTTCTAGTGATGGTTTATTGGTCTTTTCCAAGAAATCACCAAACGCCTGTATTACTAGATCAGCAGAGCTAGGGGATGGTGGTGCACCTGGAAACAGAGCTCTAATATCCTCTATAGTTTTGCCCTCGGACTGAAGCAGTAACTCTAACTTGCTATTGAAGTCTTCATTTGAAACTGGGGCCGTATCTGTAACGACTATTGACCATGTTTCATCACACTCTGGAAAATAGACCTCAGGAGGAACTTGTACTGCAGTTAGGGCTTCCTTGCATTCACACAAGACCATCAAATTGTTCAGTCTTACATTATAGATCCTTCCCCTAACTCGTACTCTGCCCAAGCACTTAATAGTTTGGAGAGTCTCTTCAATTTTGGATATTTCTACATCTTCTGGAACAACTACCAGTAATCCATGAGCTTCATCCAAACCTTCACCCCTGCACCACCTTTTCAGCTCAGACACTAACTCCTTCTTGTCTGCCATCTTTACAAGTTATCACAGTCTTTGTTTTGGTAACTACTTTAACCTTCAGATACCCAAGACTTATCCCAGCGGTGCCTCCATTTTATGTAGCCCGTCTACTGTCAACTTATGTAGAAAGGGGCCCTGAGTCCTTTTATTCTATCTTACCTTTATGATAACTCAGACTATTCTATTATTTTAATATAATAAGACCTGGGTCACTATGACAATATATACCTCTATTGCAAAATAAAAAAATACTATAAGCACCAAATAAAACATATATGTGCACTCACAATTCACAATAGTGTTTCTATGCATAAAAAGCAATAAACAATCAATAAGCTTGTTTAGAAAAATATATATTCAAGTTTATTTAAACAATAAAACAAATTAAACAAATATTAAAGTTTCATATAGAGTAAATCAATTGGCTTTCCCTTTTTTTAAAATTAGTTTAATCTCCAAATAAATGATCAAAATTACTTGAAACAAAACGTTGCAGGCCTGATTCGGTGCTTGGGGTCGGTGAGACCAAAAACTCACTGGTCGTTTCACTCCTAAGAGCAACAAACCAAAAATAAACGGACGGTACCTTATTTCCCTGTTCCGAGATTATCCACTGAATCCTGCTGTCCTATTCCTGCACACACGCCGAGTAGCAGCTGTTGATCCCAGTCACGCAGTTATTCCGTATCTCCAGATTAGCAACAGTCCTCCGAAGCACGTGTAGCTGGGTTAGCTAACTCACTCAGACTGTTCACGTTGCTAAAATCCCCTCGCTGTATTAACGAGCTGGTATCCAGAAAATATCAAACTAAAGGAAATTCTATCCGAACTCCTCAGTGTCTCACAGAAGTTTGCATTGGTTTTCGATTATCATGCCGACAGTCTAACACCTGCAAGTAAACTCTGACAGAACACAACTTAAACCTCACTTTGTCACTGCGTCAGTAGCATGCTTCTCCTCTCAGTCTCTCTCCTTCTCCGTCTCTTTTTTCCGCTATTTTCCGCTATTCTTCCGCCCCAAACTTCCGGTTTTAACAAACATAAATAAATAAAAGCCTGTTCAGTCTTATACAATTTCTAGGAAATTATGTTCCAAAAATTAACAACTCTATAAAAAACAAAAGTACAAATACACATCTTGTACATTTTTAACCTTCAGCAACTTTCTATACCATGAACTTGGCATTTTTTTAAAGCACAATAGGCAATATCTGTTGTTAACCATGTACTAGTAAGTCAATATGTAACCATATAAATCACATTTATTAATAACACTTATTTATGCATTAATTATTTATATATCTACCTATTAATATCTGGGCTACATATATATATATATATATATATATATCATTCTAATCATTCTAAAGGCAATAAAAGCAATAAAACTTAAAAGGTTGTCGTATTATTTTTTAAGATTACAAGACTTTCGCTCAAAATAAAAGAGTGCCCCAGGTTAATAGGTAGAGCTTCCTCCAAAAGACTGTTAAGGTGTGGTAGAAAGGTTCTACTCTGAGCTGTGTGGCTTTAAACATCAATTAACTGAAGCAATGAAAGAAGAATGAGTCCAATTCTCCAGAATGATTTAAGAGATTAATAAACTTCCACAGAAAATATTTACATCATCAAAGCCAAAGGTGGTTCTACCTGTTGTCTACCTGAACTGTAAGGTGTACTTATTTTTTCCATCTGGTTTATGACTTGTTTTTGCTTTTTGTAGAATAAACAGACTACATACTAACATGGGTTGTATGTGTGTTTTTGTTGTAACCTGAGGTAATATGCTTGTTCATAGAAATTTGAGTAGATCTAAATAGGCTCTATTACAGTTTTTTACAATCGCTATGACAGTTTTTTCAATACATTTAACAAGTTTCCTAAACTCTTAACGCACCAATACACCTAAAATACACAATTGGCAAAACGGTTAATTTCATGCTCAAAATCACACATTGTAAACTAAACCCCAAAACTCATTTTCAAAATACAATAATAAACTAACACAATACACTATGTCTAACAAAACACTGCAAACATGTTTTAAAATCAAATAATTATTCAAAACACTAACACATGTTCTCTTCCAACAGGAACATTTAGTCAATCATAACACAATGACAAAAAAAACCCTATCATCAGCTGAAATTACAGAAACTGCATTATTTTATGTCAGGTCTGCCCTTATATTTGAAGCCTCTCTATATTTTTGTTTTGTTGGGTTTAGTAAATGCATGCATTTAGTTTCTTTTGCTGCAGAAATGCAATACAAAAAATTAATGATCATCTTAGAATAGCTTTATAAAATGTACAGTTTAGGTAAAAAAAAAAAAAAACAGACACAGGATTGCTGCAGTACAGATTTTATTTGCAAAAGGACATTACTGCAAGATATACAAACACAAAAAGCACCGGAATTATAATAAAAAAAACAAAAACAAAATATGGCATGCAGCATCCATTGCATCCAGGAGGGACATTTGGTGGACATGTGGACATGTGGACTATGGTCAAAAACCTTCCATCTCCAGGCTGAGAAACCTCCTCAATAGGGTTGCGGAAAGGGGAGTAAGGGGCAAGGAAATGGGACATCATCCTTGGATGGGTGTCAAACCATTCTGTGACTGCACGGGAATGGTGGAATGCCACATTGTCCCATGTGATAACATATATTGGCAAGTGGTCTCCCACCTGTCCCCTTTCTAACTCTCTGGCACCAGTCTTTCATGCAGGTCTTCTGAAAACAGGAGAAGGTAGTCGGTGTTCTAGGGGCCAATCTGACATTTATGCAGGTGTGCACCGTTGTTTCTTTCTTTCAAAGAGTCCTCTTATAGAACATATGATCATGACATTGGAAAAACCTCAACACCTAAGTGTGGTTCCTAGATGGGAATCAGCTGTGATTTATATACTGTATTTGCATACAAATAAAAATTTTAGATTTTTATTTACAGTTTCGCTTTTTTTCTGTTAAACCGGTGTTTCCGCTGTGTTTATGCGCTTGTTGTAAAACTTTAAAAGTGTGTCTGTTAATATACGCTCATGTCAGTCTCAGAGAGATTTCTTTTTTTCCTGTTAAAACGGTGTTTCCATTGTGTGTGTGTGTGCGTGCGTGTGTTTGTTGTGAAACTGTTGTGAAAAAGCGAGGTGGGGAGAGGGAGGAGGAATGTTACTGTGTAAAACGAGGCGAGGGAAGGGGCTAATTCCACACACACACACACACACACACACACACACACATGGCGCGTGCGCGCACCAATGGAAACACTTATCTGTCAGGATTTATTTGTACTTTTTTTAAAGGTAAAGTGCAGATTAATTTGTTTTATTTTCATTTTATAGATTGTATTAATTATTTTAATGTATTTATTTTTGGGGGCTGTGGAACGAATAATTTGAGTTTTCATTATTTCTTATGGGAAATGATTATTTGGTTTAAGAGTGTTTTGGAATACGAGCCCACTTCCGGAACGAATTATGCTCGTAATCCAAGGTTCCACTGTATATGTAAAAAAAAATACAGACACAGAATTGCTGCAGTACAGACTTTATTTGCAAAAGGACATTACTGCAAGTTATACAAACACAAAAAGCACCGAAATTATAATAAAAAACAAAAACAAAATAATCTTATATTGTGCCCGGTCTTCTGCATTTGGCCACATGTTCTCATCCACATCACACATGATATCTTCTCTGGCATGGCATCGTGGGAAGAATCTTTTGGCATCTCTTATCCAGCCCTGGCAGTGTTCAGCTGTGATGTCTTGGCATGCAGCATCCATTGCATCCAGGAGGGACATTTGGTGGACATGTGCCTTTTCGCCAAGTTGAAGCCAGCCTCGTCAACATAGATAATTTCATGTGGGACTTGATTGGCTTCCAACTCCATAACTCTCTTAAAGTAATTAGACACAGTGTATGTAAATGCTTTGCTGTACTATATACCTACTGTATGTACTAATGTACTCCAGGTTTATAAAGTAGTTTACTGCAAAACACACTATGTATAGTACAGTAATGACTGTATTGCAGGCATTTCTTTCTTTCTTTCTTTCTTTCTTTCTTTCAAAGAGTCCTCTTTTAGAACATACGATCATGTCATGTCATTGGTTCCTAGATGGGAATCAGCTATGATTTATATATTTGCATAGCTGCAATAAGCTACAGTGGAACCTTGGATTACGAGCATAATTCATTCCGGAAGTGGGCTCGTATTCCAAAACACTCTTAAACCAAATCATCATTTCCCATAAGAAATAATGAAAACTCAAATTATTCGTTCCACAGCCCCCAAAAATAAATACATAAAAATAATTAATACAATCTATAAAATGAAAATAAAACAAATTAATCTGCACTTTATCTTTAAAAAAAGTACAAATAAATCCTGACAGATAAGTGTTTCCATTGGTGCGCGCACGCGCCATGTGTGTGTGTGTGTGTGTGTGTGTGTGGAATTAGCCCCTTCCCTCGCCTCGTTTTACACAGTAACATTCCTCCTCCCTCTCCCCACCTCGCTTTTTCACAACAGTTTCACAACAAACACACGCACGCACACACACACACACAACGGAAACACCGTTTTAACAGGAAAAAAAGAAATCTCTCTGAGACTGACAAGGGGAGACTCGGTGTCAAAATAAGAGTCGCATGTGTGAAGCATGATACTCGGCGCTCGTAAACTAATACTTGCTCGGTTTCCGAATAAAAAATTATTTAAAATCTTTGCTCGGTTTGCGGAACACTCGTAAACCACGTTACTCGCAATCCGAGGTTCCACTGTACTGTACATTTTATAAAGCTATTCTAAGATGGTCATTCATTTTTTGTATTGCATTTCTGCAGCAAAAGAAACTAAATGCATGCATTTACTAAACCCAACAAAACAAAAATGTAGAGTGGCTTCAAATATAAGGGCAGACCTGATATAAAATAATGCAGTTTCTGTAATTTCAGCTGATGATAGGGTTTTTTTGTCATTGTGTTATGATTGACTAAATGTTCCTGTTGGAAGAAAACATGTGTTAGTGTTTTGAATAATTATTTGATTTTAAATCATGTTTGTAGTGTTTTGTTAGACATAGTGTATTGTGTTAGTTTATTATTGTATTTTGAAAATGAGTTTTGGGGTTTAGTTTACAATGTGTGATTTTGAGCATGAAATTAACCGTTTTGCCAATTGGGTATTTTAGGTGTGTTGGTGCGTTAAGAGTTTAGGAAACTTGTTAAATGTATTGAAAAAACGTCTCGGGTTACTTGGCTGTAACCCTGTTCCCTGATAAAGCGGGAACGAGATGCTGCGTGAAAACGCTATGGGAACATCTCTTTGTTGCCCGGTTGTGAAGCTTGTGCATGTCAAACCCGCCGAATACCTTCGGCTTATAACCTGTGCAGGCATGACGTCACCGAACAAAGTGCATAAATAAATAGGAGTGAACCGGAAACATCCTCAGGTCAATTTTGTCTGAAGGACGTCCAGGCACGCCAGCAGTGCGGCATCGGAGCGCAGCATCTCGTTCCTGCTTTATCAGGGAACAGGGTTACAGCCAAGTAACCCGAGACGTTCCCTTTCAAAAGCTACACTCGATGCTGCGTGAAAACGCTATGGGAACAAGAATACCAACGCCGCCGCACTGCAAGTGTCTGGACCCCCAGGTTGTGTAGCGTGTGCGCACAAGCCGAGGAGGTCTCAGACCTAGCTCTGGGATGCTGACTCAAGGATCCGCGAACCTGGAGTAGCATTGACATCCAGACTATAAAATCTAACAAACGTGTGTGGAGAGGACCAGCCCGCCGCATCACACACCTGCTGCAGGGGTACGCCTCTTGCCAAGGCAATCGATGAGGCAATCCCCCTGGTTGAATGAGCCCTGATTCCCAGAGGCGAAGTGTGACCACGCGCCTCATAGGCTAGGGCAATGGCATCTCTCACCCAGTGTGACAGAGTCTGTCTAGTGGCAGCCGCCCCCCGGTTGCGACCCCCATGGCAAATAAAGAGTTGCTCTGATTTACGCCACTTGCTAGTGCGGTGGACGTAGATCCGAAGAGCACGTACTGGACACAGTAAGTGAAGTCTTTCCTGCTCCGGAGCTGTGAAAGGCGGAGGACAGAAGGCTTCGAGAACAACTGGGTGCATGGTTGAGAATGGAACCTTGGGAAGATAGTTCGGGTGAGGATGCAGAATAGCTTTGACTTGCCCAGGGGCAAAGTCTAGGCAGGATGGGGAGACTGACAGAGCCTGCAGATCCCCAATCCTCTTCAAAGAAGTAATAGCCATCAGAAAAACCATCTTAAGAGACAGAAGCTTGACAGGCGCTGACTCTAGTGGTTCGAACGGGGTGTCAGCCAGGCCTTCGAGTACGATAGTTAAGTCCCACGAAGGGACCGTCGCTCTAGTGGGCGGCTTCAACCGTTTAGCTCCACGAATAAAACGGGCAACTAAATGGTGCTTGCCCACAGAAACCCCGTCATTCAGAGCGTGACAGGCCGAAATAGCGGCTACGTACGTTCTGAGCGTACTAGGGCATAAGCCCGAGGACAACTTTTCTTGCAGAAACTCCAGCACTGAAACAATCTGGCAGTGAACTGGGTCTATGTGTCTTGTCATGCACCAATTTTCAAACACACTCCATTTAAGGGCATAAGTTCTCCTAGTGGAGGGAGCCCTGGCACTTAAAATGGTTTCAATTACGCTGGCTGAAAGCCCAGCCTGTCTCAGTTGGTCCCGTTCAGGGGCCAAACGTGAAGGTTCCAGAGCTCGGGCCGGGGATGAAGTATTGTCCCCTGTGCCTGAGACAGAAGATCCCTCCTCACTGGAATCACCCAGGGTGAGCCGTCGAGGAGAGATATTAGATCCGAGAACCACACTCTGGTCGGCCAATGGGGCGCTATCAATAAGAGGCGCAACCCTTGTTGACGGACCCTCGCCAGGACTCCCGGGAGCAGAACTATAGGCGGAAACGCATAAAGGCGTAACCTGGGCCACGTGTGGGCCATTGCGTCCAGACCCAGGGGAGCTGGAGGAGTCAGAGAGTAGTAAAGGGGGCATTGTGCTGTCTCTTGTGAGGCAAAGAGGTCCACCTCTGCTACGTAAAATCTTTCCCAGATTTGACTGACTATTTCGGGGTGGAGCTTCCATTCCCCCTGTTCTACAGCTTGTCTGGATAGCAAGTCTGCTCCTACATTCATGTGCCCTGGAATGTAAATCGCCCTGAGGGACAGGAACTTGTCCTGTGCCCAAAGCAAAACCTGGTGCGCTAGCTTGTTCAAGCGGCGCGAGCGCAGTCCACCCTGGTGATTTATGTACGAGACTACCGCAGTGCTGTCCACCCGCACTAGGACATGGTAGCCTCTCAACTGCTGGAGGAAGTGTTTCAGGGCCAGAAACAGAGCCATCATTTCGAGGCAATTGATGTGCCACGCGAGAAGATGACCTCTCCAGCTCCCTTGTGCTGGACGGCCATCCAAGACCGCACCCCAGCCCATGAGGGAAGCGTCTGTCGTTAGCATCTTGCGACGACAAGACGGACCTAGAGTGGGACCCAAAGTCAGAAACCGGGGTCTGAACCACATAGAAAGGGTACGAAGCCCCAGGCGCGTAACCCTTATTAGCCTCTGGGGGTTGGCCCTTGAATGAAACCCCCTGGCTCTTAGCCACAGCTGAAACGCTCTCATGTGCAGAAGGCCCAAAGGTATCACCGTGGACGCAGCCGCCATGAGGCCTAAAGATTTCTGAAAGTGATGAACAGTGACCTTCTGGCCTAGCTTGATTTCCTTCAGGGTGTTGAGAATGGATTCGACACGAGCAGGAGACAACTGTGCCCGCATCGTGACCGAATCCCATGTGACACCCAAATATGTTGTCCTCTGAACAGGAAGGAGAACGCTTTTCGTGGCGTTGAGTCTCAATCCTAAAGAATGAAGATGGGCTAGGACGACATCCCGATGTCGAAGCGCTAGCTCCTGAGACCGGGCCAGAATCAGCCAGTCGTCTATGTAATTCAAAATACGGATGCCCTGGAGTCGTAAAGGAGCCAGAGCCGCATCCATGCATTTTGTATATGTGCGGGGTGACAGAGCTAGGCCAAATGGAAGGACCCGAAACTGGTAAGCCTCGCCCCCAAAGGCGAACCTCAGGAACTTCCTGTGCTGTGGCAATATTTCTATATGGAAATATGCGTCCTTGAGATCAATTGTCACAAACCAATCCTCTAGTTGAATTTGAGAAACAATCATTTTGACAGTCAACATTTTGAATCTGGATTTCCTGAGATAGCGGTTCAAGCCGCGAAGATCCAAGATCGGACGCAACGCCCCCCCTCTCTTGGGCACCAAAAAGTACCGACTGTAGTAGCCTGACTCTCTGTCTGGAAGGGGAACATGTTCTATGGCCCCTTTGCCCAGCAGAGTCTTTAACTCCTGGGCCAGCAGATGTGCTCGGTCCGGTTTCACGGAAGTGGAGACCACGCCGTTGAAACGCGGAGGACGATGTGCAAACTGAATCCTGTAGCCTGTGCCTACAGTCTTTTCTACCCAAGGAGATATGCCTGGCAGTAGTTTCCACGCTGCCAGCTTCTCCGAAAGGGGCACGAGCTTTGACACTTCGGCTGGATGGGGGGGTGTTAGGTGTTGGGTATCCTGAAGTATGGCAGGAGATACCCAAACACCCAACTCTTCGTTGGAGACCGGCGCTCCCCGAAACACCAGTGGTGGCGGGGATTGAACACCGGCCTCCAGGGAGTGCCAGGGAGGAGGCCCTGCTTTGTGATGAAGATCCAGGCGCCCCTCCCTGGGGGGGGGCACCCCCACAGCCCCAGGCGCACGAACCTCAGATTTCTGGGAAGGGCGGCGAGCCCCACCCCAGTGTTTACGAGGGGGTGTGCGGCTGGTCACGCTCTCCTTCTGGACCTCACGCCTTATAGGGGCCAGACCTGGCCGGGGCCGGGTGGCCGACGGTCCCGGTTCTTGAGCACGGCGGGGAAGGAACCTCCCAAAAGCCTGTTCATATAGCTTCACCTCCCGAAACCTAGTGGCGACGGAATTAACAGCGTCGCCGAAAAGGCCGGAAGGCGAGACGGGGGCATCAAGGAGGACAGCACGATCCTTATCCTTGATGCCCGAGAGGTTCAGCCACAGATGCCTCTCCGTGGATACCATGGCAGCCATAGAACGGCCCACAGCACGGGCCGTCTGCTTGGTTGCACGGAGAGACAGGTCTGTGGCTCGGCGCAGCTCTGCGAACGCCTTGTCATCAATAACCCCGCCGGTGCTCAGGTCCTTCAGCAGGTCAGCCTGGTAAGCCTGCAAAACCGCCATGGTGTGCAGTGAAGCGCCAGCCTGTCCTGCTGCCTGAAAAGCTTTGCCCACCAAAGCAGATGTCACTCTGCACGGCTTGGAGGGGAGGGTAGGCTTTTTCAGGGAGGATGATGTCCCAGGAGAGAGATAGCCCGCAAGCGTCTCTTCTATCTGGGGCATCATCATATAACCGCGTGCTTTCGCATCAACGATATTCGAATAAGTCGAAGTCGATGGCACAAAAACACGCGATGAATACGGCTTGCTCCATGAAAGGGTTAATTCATCATGGAGGTCACCAAAGAAGGGGAGAGAGAGACGTTGAGGCTCCTCCCCCCGGCCACCCGACAGAAACCTGTCGTCTAATCTCAAACGCTTAGGGGAATCTCGCTGCTGCGGCCAGTCGATATGCAATCGCTTGACCGCACGCGTTATAACCTCTAATAAATCCTCATAAGCTCTGTGAGCACTGGAGGAGCGTTGTGAGGAGGCTACTTCCATGGAAGCGAGAGAGGAAGATTCTTCCGCTCCTTCACAAGAAGCGCCGGAGCGCGCTTGCGAAGCGGAAGCTAAAACTTCCTGATCCGGAGAGAGCGCGAGAGAAAGGGGGAATTCCGTCTCGTGCGCGTCTGCCAGATCGGCACGCGAGCCCCAGGAATGCGCCGCGGCTCGCGGTTTCTCTTTAAAGGAAGCGAGCCGCGCGCGAAGCACCTTAATAGGGAGAAGATCACAGTACTCACAGTCTCCCTGAAGCCCGAGGCGAGCGTGTTCTTCCCCCAAGCACTCGAGACAAAACTCGTGAAGATCGCCCTCCGAAAGAGATCTATCACACGGAGGCACGCATCTCTTAAGCAACTCTGCCATATCGGTGAGTTAATGCTGTTATTTTTTATTTTGCTTTTGTTACGGCTTGCATGCACGCGCAAACACAAAGCGGTCCTGAAGACAAAAAGATCTGAGGATGTTTCCGGTTCACTCCTATTTATAACCTGCAGGTGCACCTTGTTCGGTGACGTCATGCCTGCACAGGTTATAAGCCAAAGGTATTCGGCGGGTTTGACATGCACAAGCTTCACAACCGGGCAACAAAGAGATGTTCCCATAGCGTTTTCACGCAGCATCGAGTGTAGCTTTTGAAAGGGAACTGTCATAGCGATTGTAAAAAACTGTAATACGGTTATGGTATAATATATCGCGGCTGTGAGAAGCTTCCTGTATGCTGCGTTCTATTTGCACTATACCAGGTGTCCTCGAAACCCACTTCCAAGTCAAGTCCGCTCTTTGCATTTTTGGAATTGAGACACAGCATGAGGAACTTTCTGGATTCTTCACTTCTGAAGTGAGGGGCACGCAACTTAATACTGGCAGTATTTTATGGTAAGTTTATATACATTTTTACCCAAATTTTAAATGTTGTAGTTGTGGTAGGAGCAAGCTCGTTTCCATTTTATTCGTTTTCCACCTTTTTAGTCGCACTTTGATATGAGGGTGAGAGGAGTTCATGTTTTAATATTCTGAGCACTCAGTATTTTATGGTAAGTTCATGTAAATGTTTACTTATTTTTAGTAACTTGTGGTAGGAGCAAGCATATTTTATTGTTTAAAATAAATGCTTTGATATTAATATTGTGTGGAATTAATATTGTTTTTCCATTCTATTTTGTTCTTCAAAAAGTGAGAAAGCGTCATGGTTAAATCATAGTTTAAAACAAGCTTTTTCCTTATCCTTATGAAATATTTATTATAAGTTGTAAATTCACCATTAAATAGTTAGATTGTTAGATGTTAGATTTGAAAAGGGGTGAATGTTTTGTATTAAATCCAGAAGGAGTGCCGTATCCTGTTATCCTTCACATGTTAAATAGTAAGGTCAATTAGTCAGAAATATACACTAAATTCATGTTCATGATATGTATTTTTGTGTATTGACAAGAGAAAAAATGTTTTGCATTAAATGCATATGTAGCTGTACGTCCTTACCAAAAATGCTCAACGTAAATGTTAGTTATATTGCAACACTAAGTGATGCTGTATAATCCATAGGTGGACCAACATGATGAGGATGATATCTGCAAAATATGGAGATGAGTGGAGCATTGTTCCATGTTTTGTTCCTTGGGGATGAGACAAGAGGGACCTGACAGACATTTTCCATTGTTGGAGGCAATGCTATTGATACAGACTCTTTGGTGAAGGCTGTTTTTTTTGTTGTTGTTATTGATGTTAAGAAGTGTCTTCTCACCTGGAAGTTTCTCCAGCATACTGTAGATCAGCTTGATGGACATGAGTACTTATCTCGTGTCATTAAATTTTTGAGGCCAACAGTTATTTCAGCCAACATTTAATCAATAATATTTTAAAAAGTTTTATCATGCCTCCGAGCGGTGCAGTGGTAAAAGCGCTCGCCCTATCATCCGGAGATCGCCAGTTCGAATCCCAGGTAATGCTGTAACCTCTCGCAGCTGGAGGTCTAGAGAGAGCTGATTGGCCGAGCTCTCTAAGAGGGGCGGGATGAGAGGTACTTAGTGCTCCCACATTAATCACGGCTCTACAGCCTGTCAGGGGCGTTTGTGAGCTCGCGCAACGGAAGGAGCAGATAGCGTTGTCCTCCGACTGTGTTACGCTGCCCCTAACGGTGCGTGAGCGAGCAGTTCGAAAAGATGTGGTCGGCTGGCGTCACGGGGTTCGGAGGAAACACGTGATAGTCTTTGGCCCTCCCAGCTGAGTGGTAGTAGTAGCCTTAATGTGGGAGCCCCCTAGTGCCGGGGAGGAATTGCACACGACTAAATTAGGGAGCAAATCGGGGAAAAATCCCAAAGAAAAAAAAACTTTTATCATTTTTGTTTTTAATGTCATTTTTTAAGGAAATTAAATAGTAATAGTTAAATAACGGCTAGTTAAAATATTAAGATGGGAAATGTTTGTGTCATGTGGGCATTATAAGATTTGTATTGAAAACTTCTATATAAAAAGTTTTTAAACATTGTATTAAATGCAAAAAAATTTGTTTTTATGTTACATTTATTTTATATTTAACAAATGGTCACCTTGATTATATGGTTTTGTCTGACATTTTGGTTAAAATTAAGTTATTCACATTTTCTATTTTTTTGAAAATAAAAAAATCAAATGGAATGTGTCGACCCAGCAAGAGTGTTAATTTTACCCACTGGTTGGGTCAAATAAAATAACCCAGCACTTTAACATTTAACCCAGCAAGAGTGTTAATTTTACCCACTGGTTGGGTCAGATGAACAACCCAGAATTCTGGGATAAACGGTACAACCCAGCACTTGGGTCAGCAGCTGGGTTATGGTTGGGTTGTTTTTTAACCCAGTAGTTTTTAGAGTGTAATTTATTAAGTGATGTCATGGACTCCAGACCGTTCCCTCACCCTAAAAAATGCTGGGTTAAAAACAACCCAAATAATAATATTTTAATAATATATAAATAATATATAAATAAATAATAATTAATAAAATAATATTTTGTGCAAGAAAATGTATTCTTCTAAACTGGATAAGTGATAAAGCCCCTGCTAGGGCACTATGACACAGGGTTATTCTGAATATGTTTCATTGGATTTTTTAACCTGTGCTGTTAATAGTAAAGATGCCATATTTCATGGAAGATGGGACCCTTTCCTGATACATATAGATGTAGATGTATCCTCAATTCTTATTAGAGGGTTTGTTTACAAAGAAAAGGGGGAGAAAGAAAATTGTGTGGTATATTGAACTACAAATATGTAAAGCATCTTGATTGTGTGTCTTTCATTTCTCTCTTACATTTATTTAATGAAGTGGTGACCCATAATAGTTTATTTGTATTTATTTTTTCTTTTTTTGTCTTTAAAAAAAATACTTTTTTTAATGTTCAGTTTGTAATGCTTAAGTAAAATGCTCAAAATATATATTGACAGTTTATGTCCAAACTTTTAAACCTCCTTGTATCACTGAATCAAATAACTAGTTAACCTTTTCCACAAGCCTAAACTGTTTTTAAAATCTTAAACAATTAAAGAAATACAACGTCACAATATGTCAGAACAACACTATACTCCGGTAGGTTTTTCTGTTATTGTAATTCTTTCTTTCTAGCAAAAATAATATTTATTATCTAAAACACTTGCCACAGAACATCAGGCTAAATCACGCTACATCGGGTTAATGTTTAAAATTTTCAAAGAGCCACAGTGCGTTGGGATCACTGCCTTAACTCCACAAACCAACTTCAGTTACATTAGAAACATTTTTGTTTCAGTTACCCTAGAAACTAATGATCTAATACAACTCTGCCACCACACTGCATCAGACTGATTCACTTACTTTAAAATCTTAACAGAATTATAACAGACCAACACCAAATTTCAGTTACTTTTGAAACTGGTAAACGTAAAATTGCAGCTATATTAGAAACAACAATTCTGGTACAACTTTGCTGCCATACTACGTCATGCTGATTCAATTCCGTTAAAATCTAAACAAAATTGGATAGAGTAGGCTTAAGGACTCCTCCTGTTGATACTGAGTAAACTCTCTTAGGTCATTCAAATTTCTTTATCGAGGGGTTGACAAAACAGCATAGATAATGAAAGAAAAAACACTTTCTTACCTTTCCCTGATTTTTTTCTCTTTTTATTTTCAGAAATCCCTCGTTGGGTGGCTCACCAATGTAAGAAAAAACATGAAATTAACCGTTTTGCCAATTGTGTATTTTAGGTGTGTTGGTGCGTTAAGAGTTTAGGAAACTTGTTAAATGTATTGAAAAAACTGTCATAGCAAATGTAAAAAACTGTAACAAGTTTCCTAAACTCTTAACGCACCAACACACCTAAAATACACAATTGGCAAAACGGTTAATTTCATGCTCAAAATCAAACATTGTAAACTAAACCCCAAAACTTATTTTCAAAATACAATAATAAACTAACACAATACACTATGTCTAACAAAACACTACAAACATGTTTTAAAATCAAATAATTATTCAAAACACTAACACATGTTCTCTTCCAACAGGAACATTTAGTCAATCATAACACAATGACAAAAAAACCCTATCATCAGCTGAAATTACAGAAACTGCATTATTTTATGTCAGGTCTGCCCTTATATTTGAAGCCTCTCTATATTTTTGTTTTGTTGGGTTTAGTAAATGCATGCATTTAGTTTCTTTTGCTGCAGAAATGCAATACAAAAAATTAATGACCATCTTAGAATAGCTTTATAAAATGTACAGTTTAGGTTAAAAAAAAAACAGACACAGGATTGCTGCAGTACAGACTTTATTTGCAAAAGGACATTACTGCAAGATATACAAACACAAAAAGCACCGGAATTATAATAAAAAAACAAAAACAAAATAATCTTCTATTCTGCCCGGTCTTCTGCATTTGGCCACATGTTCTCATCCACATCACACCTGATATCTTCTCTGGCATGGCATCGTGGGAAGAATCTTTTGGCATGCCTTATCCACTCCTGGCAGTGTTCATCCAGGAGGGACATTTGGTGGACATGTGGACATGTGGACTATGGTCAAAAACCTTCCATCTCCAGGCTGAGAAAAACTCCTCAATAGGGTTGAGGAAAGGGGAGTAAGGGGCAAGGAAATGGGACATCATCCTTGGATGGGTGTCAAACCAGGCTGTGACTGCATGGGAATGGTGGAATGCCACATTGTCCCATGTGATAACATATATTGGCACGTGATTCCCACCTCTCCCCTTTCTAACTCTCTGGCACCAGTATTTCGTGCAGGTCTTCTAAAAACAGGAGAAGGTAGTCGGTGTTGTAGGGGCCAATCTGACATATATGCAGGTGTGCACCGTTGTTGGAGATTGTGGTGCACGTGGTGATGCTGGCTCCTCTCTGGCCCGGCACAGTAACTGTGCCCCTTTGGCCTATTATGTTTCTCCCACAGCGACGCCTTTTCGCAAAGTTGAAGCCAGCCTCGTCAACATAGATTATTTCATGTGGGACTTGATTGGCTTCCAACTCCATAACTCTCTGAAAGTAATTAGACACAGTGTATGTAAATGCTGTGCTGTACTGTATACCTACTGTATGTACTAATGTACTCCAGGTTTATAAAGTAGTTTACTGCAAAACACACTATGTATAGTACAGTAATGACTGTATTGCAGGCATTTCTTTCTTTCTTTCTTTCAAAGAGTCCTCTTTTAGAACATACGATCATGTCATTGGAAAAAACTCAACACCTAAATGTAGTTCCTAGATGGGAATCAGCTGTGATTTATATACTGTATTTGCATAGTTGCAATAAGCTATTTCTCATTGGCAATGGAATAAAATACAGGCAATATATTTATGTTTCAATTTACAATATGAACAGCTGTTTACTTTGACTTTAGCCTACAGTATATAAGTTATGTTTAGAACATGATGTTATCTGTTCTGACATACATTGTGAAAGCATTTGTAAATTTGACTGTAAAATTACATTGTTTTGGTCTTGGTTGAGCTTGTGTGTAAAAGAAGTTCAAGCATTTTAAATTGTTGTTAACTGGATGCATTTTGTATCAAAGCAACAAGAAATGTGTTAATTGTATAGCCTACAAAGGTGGATGTTCTGCTAACTGTGTTAAGAGTTTAGGAAACTTGTTAAATGTATTGAAAAAACTGTCATAGCGATTGTAAAAAACTGTATACCAAAGATTACCTGTTAGGAATACACAAAATAAAATAAAAATCCACTGTTTTAACCACTGCAGAGACATCACAGCCAGCGGTCGTTTTCAGACGTTTCTGCCAAGATGAGGCTATGTTGGGTGGCTACATGAGCGCGAAGCACCCAAAATGGCCCTGTGCAAGATGCATGATGATCAAACATTTCATTTTGGACTCTTAACTGCAAATGAAATTAGCCCAATTTGCATGGATTAGATTAGTATTATCTGGGCACCTTGTGTGATTTAGAAATTATTCACCCCTGCCCACATATTGACTATTTACAAAAACTTAATGTAATTGTCAATAAAAGCCTTTGACTGTTGAAATGCTAATAATTATACATTAGTAGTTGGATGAATATGTTACTCATTTAAGCCTGTACATAAAGCAGGCGTTGAGATAGGGAGATTGGAATATGACATTTATTTTTTGAATAAATGCCATTAAATAATTCAAGGTAGATTGATCTATTTAAATGTCATTAATTACTTAACATTTGATATTGTCATATAACCATTTAACATTAGTTTTAAAACTGCTGTTGAAATTTTTACCATAGTAACATCGGACAAAAGATCTAAAGACACTGAAGCAGCAGACTTTGTGAAAATTAATATTTGTGTCAGTCTCAAAATCTTTGGTCATGGCTGTATGTTTAAGGGAAACAAAATGGTTTAATTAAAGAGAAATAAAACAGTTCCGTGGAGGTAAAAGTGGATGAATTCATTCATTCATGGATTGGGTGTTGCAGTTGCAAAGTATGTAAACACTGGCAACAGGCTCAGGCCATTCTGACACTCTTAGTTTTGTAATTTGCTATTGCATCAATGCTAATTCATCTTGTGGAGTTGTTTATTAAATCTCTCTCTTCTACCCTATGTACCAGGTGGATGATGAGACCATGACTTCCATGCTGGCTGACTTTGTGGACTGTCCCCCAGATGATGAGGACCACAGTGCCTCTCATTCACATTCTTAATGTAAATCCATCTCCAAGAACCAAGGTCTAAAAAATGCTGGGTTGTTTCTGTAAACACATTGTTGGGTTGTTCATGCTGGGTCAAAATTCTGGGTTATTTCGAGAACTTTAAACACATTGTTGGGTTGGGTAATGCTGGGTCAAATGAGATGTAGTGGGTCATTTACAAATGAACACCTGGTTGGGATATTTTGACCCAACAACTGGTTTATTCTTTATTTCTCCAAACGGCAGCCTGCAAAATGTTTGAAATATTACTGTTATTGTGTCACAAAGTGTACGTAGTTTTAAGAGTTGTTCAAGCGAGAATGTATGTGTGTACAGCTGAAAACATCAATCGGTTATTAAAGATAGCATCTATTTAAAAAATTGCTTGAATGATTTCGGAGATTTGAGCTCCAGGTAACTTTAATTCTATGGTTACAAGATAAGACTTTTCCCAGGTTACTGACAGACGTTCCTCCAAGAGACCGTTAGGGAACAGGAGAAAAATTTTATCCTCAAGTCCCAGACCTATGATTGTCTAGTGTTGCTTTGACTGATGTAAGACTCCTTCCCTTTGAGAGTATGAACAATCTGCTCTCTAGACTCTGGTCCAAGTCACACTCCTGATCTCCAGATTAAAGGTCAAATGCTTTTCTTTTGGACCGTTCAGGCGCGGGAGTGATCTGCACAGAATTGGATATGTATCAGGCTGATTAGCCAGTCCCTGGTCATGGTGAATCAACCCAAAAACCAACCAATTTCAGTTACTGGCCAAGCGATATGTGTATCTTTTTATGAACCCATTAATTCTGAATTAACACAGAAAGCGCTAAAAGAGAGAGATAAAATATGTTGTGCATGATTTTTCTAAACTATATTGCACATGATATTGTTAAATTATATTGCACATGATTTTGTTAAATTATATTGTACATGATTTTGAAGAACCCAGGCATACAAATTGTAGGTAAGGTTAGTGCGTCTACTGTTTCTAAGCTGTGACCAGCTCTCCTCTCTACTGAAGGGGAAGGAATTATACAGTTTGATGGTCTTTACGTTCTGTGGTGCTTCTCGGTGTTCTCAGTCTATGGCTGAACTAGTGTGGCATGCAGCGAATGGGACATATGGCCTAGAATCCTGACCATGGTGTAGTTAGAGCTTTGCAGCTCTCAGTGTCGTAAACAACAATGTCACAAACTTTTATAGGAGCAGTCATACTCCTCACTAAATAACTTACTGTTTTACTATGAGCTAGGAAAATTTTCTGTTCTATATTAACTTTTCACATCCCTAGGACAGATTCTGAGACGATGTATTAATAAATACATTAATACAGGTCCTGTATTAATAAATACAGGGCCTGGTCTTCTGAAGTCATTGATGATCATGCTGCATCCTAGCCACTTGAGTGTTGATTCCGCTATAATGTTTTTGGCCTCCTTATCGGTGCTCGGGATGTGCATTTTAATATGTGTGCCATGTATGATGGCCACAACTCCAGGGAAACCAGCAATGCACATGGTGGGGAAATGTACCTGCACATGACCTTCATATCCATAATAAAAGAGATCGTTTATTGCATGAACTGGGCATTTTCAAGTCTAAGCATGGGTTAAATACTTGTTTATACTTGTTTCTATGCTGACGTGTACATGACACATTGATACGAACTCTAAAACATACAAAAAATGCCCAAGGTTCAAAGAAAAAGAGAATAAAGAATTCATGGAGAAATGAGAAAATAGGAATAGTATAAAGAATGAACAAAATACAGCCATGTTTGTTTTTGATTGTTTGTTTTTAACTCCTAATAGCAGGAATAACAGAGGGGGACAGGTTATCGGGGCTGGGGACGGGGCTTTTAGGACGACTTTCACACACGCACACACACACACACACGCACACACACACACACACATGGAATAACTGGTGTTTGGCTCATGGATTACATAAATTGTCTGAATAATGGATTACATTAAAAAATATATAACTAATTAACTGGGTACTTAAATGGCGGACTGTAATCCAAGTACTTTAACTCAAGTAATCCAAGTACTCTAACGCATTACACCCAACACTAAACACCCAACTAAAGATCCACCAATTGCTCAACCAGTGACTGTGAACTGGCTGGTCAGTCTCAGATATATCCAATCCTGTCACGATCACTTAAGCTTCATGGTAAAAGAAATGTGTTTGCCCTACCAGCCAGAGATTTGGAGTTTGACTAAGCCCTGAAGCTAGAGTGCTTAGGCACAGCATACCTGCATTCTCACATCAAACAAAGTGAATTAGAGTCTGTGATCTCATGATAAAACCTTTCTCCTTAACGTCCCTTAACCATGCGTGAACTCTGTCTGTTAACTTGGAGCATTTTTTTCTTTTGAGACTTATAACCTTGTGGGGTGTGAGAGACAATATATACACGTGGACAAAATTGTTGGTACCCTTCGGTCAATGAAAGAAAAACTCATAATGGTCACAGAAATAACTTTAATCTGACAAAAGTAATAATAAATAAAAATTCTATGAATGTTAACCAATGAAGGTCAGACATTGCTTTTCCACCATGCTTCAACGGAATTATAAAAAAAAATGAACTCATGGAACAGGCCTGGACAAAAATGATGGTACCCCTAGAAAATACTGAAAATAATGTGACCAAAGGGACATGTTAATTTAAGGTGTGTCCACTAATTAGCATCACAGGTGTCTACAATCTTGTAATCAGTCAGTTGGCCTATATATAGGGCTCCAGGTAGTCAATGTGTTGTTTGGTGACATGGTATGTACCACACTCAACATGGACCAGAGGAAGCGAAGGAAAGAGTTGTCTCGGGAGATTCGAAAGAAAATTATAGACAAGCATGTTAAAGGTAAAGGCTATAAGACCATCTCCAAGCAGCTAGATGTTCCTGTGACTACAGTTGCACATATTATTCAGAAATTTAAGATCCATGGGACTGTAGCCAACCTCCCTGGACGTGGCCGCAGGAGGAAAATTGATGACAAATCAAAGAGACGAATAATCCGAATGGTAACAAAAGAGCCCAGAAAGACTTCTAAAGAGATCCAAGGTGAACTTCATGCTCAAGGAACATCAGTGTCGGATCGCACCATCCGTCCTTGTTAGAGCCATAGGAGACGACCAAGGAGAACACCATTGTTGAAAACAAATCATAAAAAATTCAGACTGGAATATGCCAAACTACATGTTGACAAGCCACAAAGCTTCTTGGAGAATGTCCTATGGACAGATGAGACAAAAATTAAACTTTTTGCCAAGGCAAATCAGCTCTATGTTCACAGATGATGAAGAAATGAAGCACATCAAGAAAAGAACACTGTCCCTACTGTGAAACATGGAGGAGGCTCTGTTATGTTCTGGGGCTGCTTTGCTGCATCTGGCACAGGGTGTCTTGGATCTGTGCAGGGTACAATGAAATCTCAAGACTATCAAGAGATTCTAGAGAGAAATGTGCTGGCCAGTGTCAGAAAGCTGGGTCTCAGTCGCAGGTCATGGGTCTTGCAACAGGACAATGACCCAAAACACACAGCTAAAAACACCCAAGAAGGAAAACATTGGACTATTCTAAAGTGGCCTTCTATGAGCCCTGACCTCAATCCTATTGAGCATCTTTGGAAGGAGCTGAAACATGCTGTCTGGAAAAGGCACCCTTCAAACCGGAAACAACTGGAGCAGCTTGCTCATGAGGAGTGGGCCAAAATACCTGCAGAGAGGTGCAGAAGTCTCATTGACAGTTACAGGAATCGTTTGATTGCAGTGATTGCCTCAAAAGGTTGTGCAACAAACTATTAAATTAGGGGTACCATCATTTTTGTCCAAGCCTGTTCCATGAGTTAATTTTTTTAAATAATTAGGTTGAAGCATGGTTGAAAAGCAATGTCTGACTTTCATTGGTTAACATTCACAGAATTCTTATTTATTATTACTTTTGTCAGATTAAAGTTATTTCTGTGACCATTGTGAGTTTTTCTTTCATTGACCGAAGGGTACCAACAATTTTGTCCACGTGTGTAGATGTTGTTTAATAGTCAAAGCTTTATTATGAACAAATATGACCATATACATTTTTTTGTTTGCTGTCAGAATCAGCTGATCTCAAACTGTAATCAGTGGATCTCTACTTTCCACTTATTGTGCAAGTTTTCATATAAAACTTTACAGCAAATTCTCACCACAACCACGCTTGACAAATAGTATGAACTTGTAGTGATCCATTCTGTTTGGTTTTTACAGCACTGTGAATGATTACCAAATCTCCACCTCGGTCTCTTCAGCACAAAGGAAATTTACAGAAAGTTCTGGTTTGTGTGGATGCAATTTTGTAAGTCATGCTGCCATATTCTTTTATGGAAATAAGTGGCTGTTTTTAGCCACTCTTCCATGAAAGCCATATTTCACAGACTCACTCACCATCTATACTGGTTATCCTGTATTCAGGTGACTTCCCAGGAGACTTAAGCCACAAGGAGGGGTACACCCTGGACAGAGTCCAATCCATTGCAGGGCACACACATACACACACTCCAGCCAATTTGGGAATGGCAATTAACCTAACCTACATGTCTTTGGATTGTGGAAGGAAACCAGAGGAGACCCACCAAGCACAGGGAGAACATGCAAACAGAGATGAAAATAAAACATCGAACCTGGACCCTAGAGGTGCAAGCCAACAGTGCTTACCACCACACCAACTACGCTTGAAAGTCACACTTATTTAGTCTATTTCTGGCTCTGCTCTACAGAGGCCTGGTTGTCACACTGTTATAGTTTATATCGTAAACCATTTAATTGTCTTTTCAATTCTGAATTCTGAATTTCATAGAATCCACAATTTTCCTCACTGTAGTTGGTCTTATAACTTTTGAATTCATGGTTGATCTCTTGCGATTCAAGTTTATAATTGGAGTCAGCTAAGGATGTACGGTATACTGTATGGGAGAAGTATTTTTTATTCTGCCCTCAGAAATTTCTTTTTGCTTGTTTGTACCTGTTAAATTTCTGCAGAAGTGGCTTCTATGACATTTGGGATGTTAATTTGCACACCTCTAGCAAAAATTCCTTTGTTAGGGGAACCATATTAATCACTGCAGTAATTATCTACTGAAAGGCTCTTAAATGTTTGCTTAGTAAACTCCAGGGGGTGTCTTAGTTTTGGATGTGCAATGTGCTTTATATTGACCTTTTCCATTAGGTGAAATGTAGTCATTCACATTACCAGAACAGAAAAAACATCTTAAAATAAAAACAATAAAACAAATAAAACAAGTATTTAAGCATTTTATTTTATAAAGAAATGTTTGTTCATTATATGATATACTATATTAATTGTACTCCATATGTGTTTTTAAAAAACATTTCTTGGAATGGAGAGAGTGAGAGGAAGCTGCTGGACAAACATGTCTGGGGTCTGTGTCAGGAAAAAGAACGTGAGAGTGCAAAGTACTGATTGTACTGAAGGCTAATTTTATCCATTTTATTTTATTACCACTGAGGATATAACCAAATCATCTAACTGTGCAATCAAAATTTGATTAAGCATGCATTGCCATGCATCAGATCTAACGAGCTGATTAAAATCTGAAACCTTGTAAAAAGAATCTGAGACTCTGGAACTTTTGCACAGCACCATAACGTTTTTATTTTTAATTCTTGTTCAATTTATGGCATAAGAAGTAACTATGCTTCAATGTTTGATGAAAATATTAAGCATTTCCAAGAGAGATTGTGTTAACATCTTTTCATTTAAAAAAATCACCAAAATCTGTTATTTATCAAGGGGTGTCTAAACTTTTGCACAACACTGTAGGCATGATTTAATAGGCAATGCGTAGCTTTCATGTACACAAATTGTATTTCCTATTTTTATTTCATTCCTTTACAGGTTAGTGGATATAAAGTTTGGAGCTCCATTCCACTCGATCGTGTGGTTGTGTGCTCCTTGTACGCTTGGAGATGAAAAAATGCGAGATACTAAAATCTGAAGATAACTGGTTTTGCAGGTATGTGAAAGACACACCATCAGGAGGAGAGTGAACACAAACCTTCCCTTGTTACCGCTGGTAACCGGAAAATAATGAAGTAGAAATCTGTGATGGCACAGGTCAGTCCAAACATCTATCCCAGAAAAAAGATTTTATCTCACTCTAATTCAGGCTTCTTTCTCTCTATTTCTTTCACAGCTAAAAGTCTGTGTGATGAGATCCTGCCCCAAGAGCTGACTCATAATAAGCACTATTCGGATGGGACTAGTTTTACTGGGGGACGTTCGAGTTTGAATTTTTTCAGCCGACGTTTGTCATTTCATGTATGGATTCGGACGGGACTAACATCTCCATGCTTAATATGGAAATATGGTAATTTGTTCAGATGCAATTTAAACAAAGTCTGCTTCAAAAAAGTCTGTTTCTTAGGCCCCCCATTCCACTGAGCCGAATGTGCTCCCGAATTTAGACTGATGCAAATTCCTTATTCCCACTGAAGACCTCAGTAGAGGATGATAATGACTTCTTACAACTTTTTTGTGCTCTGTTTGAAATCCAACGTGACCGTCAGCGTTGTTATTGTCGGGAAGAAAATTGGAGCATGTCCAAAAATATCGGCCGCCCCCTCCCGTGATATTTTAAGGAAAACAGTCATGATTAAACATGATCAAAAGATATATACAGTATGCACAACAAAATTTTTTATGTAAAATGCCTGTGGTTTGATAATTCCTGTTAATTTTATAATTGTTTCTGATTACAAATTTACCATATCATTTTTATTCCTAAAATATGTAACTTTTCAGTAAAGCGTACAGTGAAAATTTTGAAAATAATGGCATGGTTTCGCCCCCAGCCCGTGCACACCATACACTTTACCCTGCATGGCTCAGGCTCTGTATACTCTATTGGAACTGAGCAAATTACAATATGTGCAGTGAGGTTAATCAAACACAAAACAGTGCATCACTATTGATATTTACAGCAACATTCAAGGGATAACACATTTGCTCAAGAGAGAATCCTACAAAACACGCAATACTATGTGTTATGTATGACGCCTTCAGCATATACTCGTATTGCCGAAGCTCAGAATCAAGTAAAAAAACTAGATTTTAAATATACACGCATTTAACTGTGCAGTCAAACATAAAAAAGAAGAAAAGCAAAAAGCTAAGTTAATAATAATAATGATAATCATAATAATAATAAATGGGGAAAGCACAGTCAAAGGTGAATCATTATTGATACAAAAGAAGAAGAGAAGAAAAGAAAAAAAAAAATAACAATCCTGGATATAAACGTGTCTGTATAAACGTGTTCATACTCAGCTCTCTTAAGCTGACACCACTCTTGAATAAAGATTTATTCTGTACTGCTCTTTTTGATTGTTTTTCTTCCTGTGCAATTGTGGAGATAGAATGTGTGAAACTTTTTTTTTACGTTAATGAGCAATCTTCATTGTCTTACTGATTTTTTCCTTAATCTATCTTTTATTCAAAGTTCCAACGAAGCACTGACATGTTCGTTGGAATCTGACATGGCCATCAATTTCGTTATTGCAGGAAGAAAATTGGAGCATGTCCAAAAATTTCAGCTGCTCCCTCCTGACATTTACAGCCTTGGTATCACTCAAGAGCGTCGTTATTGAGTCATTATTCATTTTATGCCCAATTCAGTGTTAGGAACCTCCACTAGAGGTCACTGTTTCTGTCTGTAGTTTTTGTTGGTCGACTCAGTTTCCCAGAAGGCACCTCAGTCAGGTGATGAGTGCTCACCTGAACTGAGGTGGCTCATTAAAGTTTCTATAAATAGCAGTTTGTTCTGGGAAACTGGGTCAAGCATTGTTTGGTATGTTTTTTGTTTGTTTGTATAACATCATGTGGACATTCCTTTTTGTTTCTTTAAGTTTATATTTGGTTTGTTTTGTAACCTTTGTTTTCAGAGGGCTCTAATTTTGTTTTCTGTATGTTCTTTGTTCTGATGGATTCATGAAGCTGCCTTGTTCAGTGTTTAGTTAGGCCGTGTCTCCTCCTGTGTAAGTACTGTTCTGTGTCTCCCCAGTGTCAGCCTTCTTGTATAGTTCTTTGTCTGTTTAGTTTTGTGTAGCCACATGAGAGCCTAGCTGCTAGCAGGGTTAGCCGCTAGTAGGCCTTGGCTGCTAGCAGGGTTGGCCGCTAGTAGGCCTTGGCTGCTAGCACGGTTGGCCGCTAGTAGGCCTTGGCTGCTAGCACGGTTGGCCGCTAGTAGGCCTTGGCTGCTAGCACGGTTGGCCGCTAGTAGGCCTTGGCTGCTAGCACGGTTGGCCGCTAGTAGGCCTTGGCTGCTAGCACGGTTGGCCGCTAGTAGGCCTTGGCTGCTAGCACGGTTGGCCGCTAGTAGGCCTTGGCTGCTAGCACGGTTGGCCGCTAGTAGGCCTTGGCTGCTAGCAGGGTTGGCCGCTAGTAGGCCTTGGCTGCTAGCAGGGTTGGCCGCTAGTAGGCCTTGGCTGCTAGCAGGGTTGGCCGCTAGTAGGCCTTGGCTGCTAGCACGGTTGGCCGCTAGTAGGCCTTGGCTGCTAGCACGGTTGGCCGCTAGTAGGCCTTGGCTGCTAGCACGGTTGGCCGCTAGTAGGCCTTGGCTGCTAGCACGGTTGGCCGCTAGTAGGCCTTGGCTGCTAGCACGGTTGGCCGCTAGTAGGCCTTGGCTGCTAGCACGGTTGGCCGCTAGTAGGCCTTGGCTGCTAGCACGGTTGGCCGCTAGTAGGCCTTGGCTGCTAGCACGGTTGGCCGCTAGTAGGCCTTGGCTGCTAGCACGGTTGGCCGCTAGTAGGCCTTGGCTGCTAGCAGGGTTGGCCGCTAGTAGGCCTTGGCTGCTAGCAGGGTTGGCCGCTAGTAGGCCTTGGCTGCTAGCAGGGTTGGCCGCTAGTAGGCCTTGGCTGCTAGCAGGGTTGGCCGCTAGTAGGCCTTGGCTGCTAGCAGGGTTGGCCGCTAGTAGGCCTTGGCTGCTAGCAGGGTTGGCCGCTAGTAGGCCTTGGCTGCTAGCACGGTTGGCCGCTAGTAGGCCTTGGCTGCTAGCACGGTTGGCCGCTAGTAGGCCTTGGCTGCTAGCACGGTTGGCCGCTAGTAGGCCTTGGCTGCTAGCACGGTTGGCCGCTAGTAGGCCTTGGCTGCTAGCACGGTTGGCCGCTAGTAGGCCTTGGCTGCTAGCACGGTTGGCCGCTAGTAGGCCTTGGCTGCTAGCAGGGTTGGCCGCTAGTAGGCCTTGGCTGCTAGCAGGGTTGGCCGCTAGTAGGCCTTGGCTGCTAGCACGGTTGGCCGCTAGTAGGCCTTGGCTGCTAGCACGGTTGGCCGCTAGTAGGCCTTGGCTGCTAGCACGGTTGGCCGCTAGTAGGCCTTGGCTGCTAGCACGGTTGGCCGCTAGTAGGCCTTGGCTGCTAGCACGGTTGGCCGCTAGTAGGCCTTGGCTGCTAGCACGGTTGGCCGCTAGTAGGCCTTGGCTGCTAGCACGGTTGGCCGCTAGTAGGCCTTGGCTGCTAGCACGGTTGGCCGCTAGTAGGCCTTGGCTGCTAGCAGGGTTGGCCGCTAGTAGGCCTTGGCTGCTAGCAGGGTTGGCCGCTAGTAGGCCTTGGCTGCTAGCAGGGTTGGCCGCTAGTAGGCCTTGGCTGCTAGCAGGGTTGGCCTCATGTGTGCTTTGCTTCTTGTGTTCCAGTTCCCCCTTATTAGATCATTACTAACCCGGTTAGCCACTAACTCCATTAGCTACTAACCCGGTTAGGTCAGCATCCAGCATCCCCAGTTTTCCATGTAGCTACTAACCTCACTAACCACTAACCCATCCGGTCTCTAGTCTCTGTTGCCCCTAGCCCTGTCTCTCCAGTCCTGTCTCTTGGCTAGCCCTGTCTCTCCAGTCCTGTCCCCTCTCCAGTCCTGTCTCTTGGCTAGCCTTGTCTCTCCAGTCCTGTCTTGTCTCTAGTTCCCCTATGTGTCTTTAGTTAACTCCAGCTCCATGTTTCCTTCTGTCAGTTCCCTGTGTTCAGCTCCTGGTTCCCTGTGTTCAGATCCTTTCCTGTTTTTTTTTCCTGAGCCCTAGTTTTAGTTTACGTTTGTGGTTTTGGTTTCTTTGTTTATTGTCTTTATTGTTTTGTAAATAAAGTCTATTTCTGTTTCATCAACCCTCTGTGTGCATGCTTACCCTATGTGCCCATTTTGGTCAACTATTCTTTACAGATCTCATCTAAATCCTTAAGCTTTTCTTGCTTATCATTCGGCAACTCAAAGTTTGGAGCTCGTTCCATAAATTTTCTACAGGATTAAGGTCTTAAGACTGGCTACAACTCCATGACCTTAATATGCTTCTTCTTGAGCTACTCCTTGCTTTTGCTGTATGTTTTGGGTCAATGTCATGCTGGAAAGTTTTCCAGTACTATTAACAGAAATAGTCCAAAGCGTGATGTTCCAACCTCTGTGATTGACTGTAGGGATGGTGTTTTTAGGGTCATAGTCAGCATTTTTCATGTTTCTCAAACAGTTAGTTTAACTGATGCCAAAGAGCTCAATTTTAAAGGCACTTTCTCCCAATCATTCTCTGTCTTTTGGCAAACTTCAGACAGGCCTGTACATGTGCCTACTTGCGCAATATTGTGTAAACAATGGTTTGGTGACTGTAGTCCCAAATGCCTTGAGATCATTCAAAAACTCCTCCTGCATAGTTCTGGGACTGTTTTTTTTTCTTTTCTTTTTTGGTTTTGCCCATGGTGGTGAGGTTTGAATGGAAGACAGAGATTCTGTTGTCACACTTAATTGAGAAAATCCTACGAAACACGCAATATTATAGTAATAATAGTATTGATAACAATCACAGCACTATTACTCGTACTAATAATAATTAATTAATTAATCATTATTGATACAAAAGAAGGAGTGAAGAAAAGACCGGTGTGCGATTTTTCTCTTATTCATGTTTAGCATTTGACCTTGATTAGTCTTATGAATACTAAAAGTGCCATATGATTAAACACAATGCAACTATGTTAATGGTACTGTTAATACTGACATGTATTGACACAGCTGTAAATGTGTTATTTATAACAGGATTACGCAATTTTTTTTTTCACATGGAGAGAACAAAGTTAAGCCAGCTTTGCCAATCACTTTTTTCTGTTTGCAAGTGTTTTTGTAAATGAAATGATATTGTAGCAACCAGAGGTCGGGTAACAAGTTACATTTACTCTGTTACATTAACTTTTTAAGAAACATGTACTTCTATTAGTAATTTTATTGCATCACACTTTTTACTTTTTCTTGAGTAGATTTGTGTAGAAGAAACACTACTCTACTTTTCCAACCATTTATTTTACACATGCAGCCGGTAGTCATCTGCCATATGACTGTTTCACTGTGAGTCTTGATATCGGGTATCATGTGGCACGCATGCGATTCTTGTTTTGACGCCAAGAGTAACGTGATCACAACTGAGCCAATGTTTTTTCTCTAAAGCACCTTTTATTTTTTGTTCCTATGTTTTCTAGTTTGCAAGTTCTCCCACACCACCTAACTTCTCCGCTCCCTGCACTGGCTTCCTGTAGATGCCTGCATCAAATTAAAAAACCTTGATGCTTGCATAAAAGGCTTAAAATGTCCCATCACCCACTTATATCTCAGCTCTAATCACACCATGCACTGCACCACGTTCCCTCTGATCCTCCAGCACTGCTCGTCTCATACCACCATCTCTCTTTTCTGTTCTGGCACCTAGGTGGTGGAATGAACTCCCTTTAAATGTCCATACAGTCTTTGACCAAACTATATATATACATCAAGAAAAGTTGATATTGATTAATAGGTTGTGGAAAGATCTGGAAGATCTTGACAACGTATTTTGTGAATTGCCTAATAGTCCCACTGCAGGTGCGGTAACTGACCATTTTTAACTATTCAAAACAAATCATTTCTAACACACACACACACACACACGTTCTGTCAAGTTCAATGCAATTTTTATCCCAAAAAGGTACATTCATTTTAACTTAAAAGAAGTAATTGTTGGGTAAAATATCATAGAAACATGATCTAAGATCTACAAAAACTAATTAAGTGTAAATGTTTATGGATGTTATCAGAATATATTAAGGAACACTGGACAGAGGATGTTTTTTTGGCCATCAGTTCTTGAATGGAGTGAATCCTCAAATTATCCAAAAGTGCAGAAATCTGCCTCCCAACTTTCCCGTCCAAGGAGACATGGTGCAGGACTTCTTATACCCCATCACCACTCTGGATAAAGAGCGAAAGGTAAAGGGTAGCGCATAATTTCTGCATGGATGCCATACACCTTTCCAACTTTTCATATTATCTTTAAGGACCTTTACTCAGGTTACCCATAATACAATGGTCCATCACAGGACACCACATGTACACCTAGGTGTGTTTTAACACTGAGATTATCTGGATTGATGCATTAATTTTAATGGCTATGAAGAGAAGCAGCAGTACCACTGTGCTTTAATATCTGGACTCCATTAATGAAATATTGCACTACTGTATGTCCTTCTACTTTATAGTGTTTTGTGGAGTTGTCACTGGTTGTATTGCTAAATCAGCAAAGCCATAATCAGCCATGGAAAATGTTAGTGCTTGTATCAGTAAGAGACAGAATATCAGATACAGTGAATGAAAGCACTAATTGGGGTATACTGTATTAATTGTTAATGTATTTATAATTTATCTAGGTTTATTTAAGTCACAGCATCATAAAAATGTATGTACAGTAAAAATAAAAAAGTTAATGGGAGGAACATCCTGAAAAACTCCATATGTTTTCATATCTTGGAGACACCCCTCTTTACATATCATTAACTAACAAGGATGGGGTTGATCTTAGAGTGAATCCCACTGTAACAGAATTAGATTAATCAAACATAAAAATAAATCTTTGTATCAGTACAACAGTATTCATCTGTCTAGTTACTGTATCTTAATGGCTATACTAATCTATTTTTCCACAAAGGCTGGGAATATATACCTTGTGGACTGTGCTAAACTTGATGGGGTCCCTGGGAATGTGATCAAAGCAGCAGCATCTTTGTGTTTACTGCATGAACATCCAGACAAAGACCTCATTCCCATCGCCATACAGGTAATGCTTTCACCAAGTCTGTCCAATAGAGACAACACTTACCTAATGAAACTAAAGGCTTATATTCCTTTCACCTGTTTTTTTTTTCTTAGCTTGTACAGAAAGGACACATCCATCTTTCTCCCTAATGATTCACCTCTGCTTGGCTATTGGCTAAAATATGGGTCTGTCATGCTGAATTTCAGATCTTGAAGGTTCTGTCTCACCAGCTGTGAACTCATCTTATAGCAGAGGTGTTCTGTATGGCCACACTGCGTCAACTCCCTGCAGTCCACCCTATACCGAGCACTCACAAGTCTCATTTCTAGTGATGGTATCTTTAAACAGGTAACCTTCAGCAATGCTGATCTCCATGTGTTACAGTATATCAGTTAACTTATCTGTATGAAAACCAAATTGAGTAAATACCCGGGTTATTTAAAACATCACTCCAAACATGTTACTCCTGAGAATGACAAAGTAAAACCCTTGGGATTATCAAACCCTTGTAATATAAAATGATGTTTAGCTTTACACTGTCTTGAGTTGCTGGGTCTGTCTGCTATGGTTCGTATAAGCTTTACTTTTGCCAGGAAACGTACGAACAGTTTATCTGTCGGAAAGGTCTGTTTATTAAAAGCAAAAGAGAGTTTTTATATGTTTGATCAAACATCATCTGTTACTACAAAGAACATAAATATAAAATTCAGGTTTTCAAATGTTCTGGTGAAATCCTGAAGAACAAAGGAGTGGAAGTCACAGGTGTTCGTCTAGAGACGAACCAGGAGATGTTGGCTCAAGTTAGGGGGAGAGCAGTAAGAGAGAGAGAGAGAGAGACATAATGAGAGAATGAGAAGGTGAGCATGGAATTATTAGCACCTTCAAAAAAGATGCAAGAGGAGACAGGAATTGAGCAGCACAGAAGATTTAACACATTAATATCAGATCTATGAGGAAGAGAGGAAGATAGTAGAATTAACTTCTTTTATATAAAATAATTCCCTTACATTCAAATATTTTATTGTATCTAGATATTCTATGAAATTTATCATCTTTGTCTTGATAAACAAGACTGATTCTCGTTTCTATATGTGGCGCAGCATGCACGGGTCAAATCTCACTATGAATACCCAAAGAGTTAAGAAATAAATGCTGATTACGCCACCCCTTTACAGTAAGGGGAACTAAATACTGAATCAACTCAAGCACACAAGTTCGTTACCATGGAGGGCAGACACATGGAATCGGTATACAAAATATTTATTGAAATTACAACCAGATAAAACAATTAAAAGACCAAATGACATAGAGGGGATGAATTAAACAGCGCAATACCCCACTAATTATGAGGACACCATGGCTTACCCGTAGCAGGGTAGGCTAGCTGTAAAATGATTAATCCTATGCAACACACATGCACATGCACACAATGCGGTGAGTAATCACAATCAATCCACACTTCCTGACACCACCACGGTACTAAACCAGCTAGCCTTTCAGCTCAGGGGCCTAAAACAACCAGACACAAAAAAAACCCCCACACAAAATTACAATAAGCCTGAATGAGAAGCACACTAAACAATACTCCTCATTAACAAAAACACAATTGACAAAGAAAGAAAGAAAGAAAGAAAGAAAGAAAGAAAGAAAGAAATCAGGCTAAGCAAACAACCAAAAAACAAGAATGAAAGAAATCATACAATAAAAGCAACCAAAACCCAAATACAGAAACAATGACAAGTAGCAACGCACACAGTAGCAGCAGAAAGTAGCAGCAGAACAGCAGCGCCACCAGTATCTGTACAAAAAGGCGCACCCAATGAACTGATTGTCCTGCAGGTATTGGTCACCAGGGCACCCAAATCAAACAGTTGCTCACAGTCCACATCTCTGCAGTATACTCAAAAAAGGTGACTAATTCAATGGTGACCTACTCAAACCAGCAGGAAATAACAGCCTGTTATTAGTCTTTTAAGAAAAATAGAACCTGTATTCTCCTGTTTTATGCAGATCGCTGTTTTACCTTTTACTAGTTTTGCAAGGATAAAGTTTTTTTTAAAGTAATGTTTGTGTTTCATTGTCAAAGCGTTGTTAAGCCAACTTGTTTTTATAGAAAAAAACTACATCAATGGCATACAATGGGAGACAACTTTCCTTATTGAGTAGATAAAAAGTTAGGCTATGACAACCCTAAGGAAATATAATTAGTTGACCCTACAACCAATTGCCCACAAACGTGAGCTGACTTAAATATTTGAATTACAAGTTGAGCCAACTTAAGATTTTGAACAAGGTACATGTTGTGTCAACTAAACAGCAATGGGAAATATTTAGTTTGGCCAGAAAATTTCTCTAAAAGTTGAGCAAACTTAAAGCTACTTTACCTTTTTTCTTTCTTTTCCTCATGTTGTTTGAAAAAAAAAGTTGGTAGTAGCATTGGAAGCCCCTTAGTGACAGGGGAATTGGACATGCAATAGAGATCGGGTGTGGTCCATTAACAAACATTTCATATGCTGTCTCCACAGGTGAGGATTGTGGATCTGTTCAACACTATTATGACTGTTCCAATTCTTATCAGATCTCTTGCATTTGACTGCTGCCTTTACACATTTGTAAATCAATGTTAATTTTTAACTGGATTCCGCAGATATTAATTCTCTTCTCTTTTTTACTATGTCGTTGTGTTGTTTCTATTGGAACAACATCATTATAGGGGACATTAGCTCTTCTTTCATTTCTTCAGTTGATTGAGCCATTTGTTTATACACAGTTCTCGTAAGATGCTACCACAGCAAATCATCATCCCTCCACCACCATGCTTTACTAAAGATTTATTCTCTACTGCTTCAACTGTCAGTTTCTTTTTGCTTGTTGTTTTGCTGTGCAATTGTGTAAGCAGAATGTGTGGAATATTTCTGGGTTAAAACTTGAGCAATCTTCATTTTCTTATCATATTCCAATTAATCTATCTTTTTTTCAAAGTTCCAAAGAAGCACTAATGATGTAGCCATAGGGGTGAGAAAGGGTTGGGCTAATCCTACAGCCATTGTGCAATTTCAGACTTGAGCGGTTCCACCGACTCAACAATAATAATATAAAATTCTAAGTATTTATATTTTTTTGAATATTGGTACAAAAATTGTGTGCACTTCTAGAAGCATATGACCTGTAAAATTGTTGCTTAAATAGTTTTTTTGGTAAAAGCCAAAAAATAGAACACCAGTTACCTTGAGTTTATGAAATTCTGGATTGTTCTTTAATTTTGATCTCCACTATATTGTATATTAGACTACATTTTTGTAACCAATTACAATGCACAATGAAGGATTTGTTGCAAAAGATGGGAACCCTAACCTGATCTCAGAGACAATTTCTGGATTAAGATTAAATGATTTGAACACATACAGCGGGGGAAATATGTATTTGACACATCAGCATTTTTATCAGTAAGGGGATTTCTAAGTGAGTTATTGACGCAATTTCCACCAGATGTAGCCATCAAGCCAAATATTGAATTCATACAAAAAATAAATCAAAACATTTAAGTATACAAGTTGAGTCATAATAAATAAAGTTAAATGACACAGGGAATAAGTATTGAACACACTTTAATTAATACTTTGTAGAAAAGCCCTTGTTGGTGATTACAGCTTCTAGATGCCTCTTGTATGGAGAGACCAATCATCTGCATTCCTCAGGAGTGATTCTGGCCCATTCTTCCACACACATTTTCTATGGGATTTAGGTCAGGTGATTGACTGGGCCATTCAAGCAACTTGATTTTCTTTCTTTGAAAAAACGTCATTGTTTCCTTGGCCTTGTGTTTGGGATCATTGTCCACCCTTTTTTCATTTTCAGCTTTCTGGTAAGTGTCAGCAGATTTTTATCCAGACTGTCCCGGTACATTTCTCCATGCATCCTGCCTTCAACAATATGAAGTCTGCCAGTACCCCTTACTGAAAAGCAGCCCCAAACTATGATGCTTCCACCCCCAAACTTAGCTGATGGTATGGTGTTCTTGAGGTGGTGGGCAGTGCATTGCTTATAGTTTTCTTTGAAACAACAGTATATGCTTATGCAAGGTCTTCCTGAAGTTCTGCCAGAGTGGAGAACTCTCCTGATTATTCTTTGGACTCCTCTGACAGGGATCTTACGTGGAGCACCTGATCGTGGCCAGTTTATGGTGAACTGATGCTGTTTGCATTTGCGGATAATGCCCCCCACAGTGCTCACAGGAACATTCAGCATTCTGGAAATGAGCCTATAACTATTCGCATAAGAATGCTTTTCAACGATAAGATTACGAAGATCTTGGGAAAGTTCTTTGCTTTTACCCATCATGAATTCTTTCCTGTGTCCCTCCTGGGTAATGAGAAGCCTTTATACAGTAGGCCATCAATTAGGACTAAAGCAGCTGATATCAATTAGTACTGATAGGGGCAGAATTTCCCTCTCAATACTGACAGATTTCAGGTGATCTCCTGGCTTTCTATGCCATTTTGCACCGTTATCTTCATGTGTTCAATACTTATTCTCTGTGTCATTTCACTTCATTTATTATGACTCAATTAAATGTTCTGATTTCTTTGTATGAATTCAATATTTGACTTGATGGCTACATCTGGTGGAAATTTTGTGTCAATAGCCCACTTAGAAATCCCATTAATGATAAAAATGCTGATGTGTCAAATAATTATTTTCTCTCTGCACATTTTAGCAGATTAGCATCCATGTATTGTATTGTATTGTATTTATGATGTTAGACTATTGTCTAGAAGGTCCCAGGTTTAAACCCAACCACCAAGTTGTCCCTGTTGTTTAACTGAGCAAGGTGCTTAACCCTCAACTGCTTTTATGTATAATAAAATAAACAAGTAAATGTAAATCACTCTGGATAAGGGCGTCTGTCAAATGCTGAAATGCAAATTTTAGCAGATTAGTTAAGCAGATTAGTACTCAGTTAAATTGCAATCTCTGTTTAGAATGAATTCAGTTGGATTAAAGAAATATTTTTCATGTAAACTAGCTACGGTTTTGGGATCATCCCTGTGTAATCAATGTAAATTACCCACAGAGAGAAAAGAAAAAATAAATAAACGGTCCTTTTACTGGGTTTCAAAGTTAAAAAATAAATAAAATACTGAGTTGACTCAACTTAAAAAAAATATATACACCAAATAATCCGGTAACATGTAAGACCACCTTTAGTAACAATAACATAATCTAAATATTTTCTGTTGGAGTTCTGTCTTTATGATTATAGGGAACTTTAGCTCTTCTTTCATTGCCTTTAATCTTTTTTCACGACTTCAGTTGATATGTTTATACACAGCTCTCCTAAGATGTCATCACCAATCCACAACCATGCTTTAGTAAGTATTTATTATTTACTGTTTAAATTAAATGTGTGAGACATTTCTGGATTAAAACTTACTGTATCTATCTTATCTATCTTATTTTGCAAAGTTTCAAATAGGGACTAATGATGGGGACAATACCTGTAGGGTAGAAAGGCTTGGGCTAATCCTACAACCTCAAGAGACCTCAAGAGGTTTTTGACCTCAAGAGGTTTAACTAAAGATCTACCAATTGCTAGACCAGTGACTGGTGACTGGCTGGTCAGTCTCAGATATATCAAATTCTGTGCCGATCACTCCTGCTTCATGGTACAAACGAGAAGTGTTTGCCTTACCAACCAGAGATTTGGAGTGTGACTCAGGCCAGAAGCCAGAGAGCAGATTGCTTTCAGGGGTTAGGGCCGGCATACTTGCATTCTCACATCAATCAAAGCGACTTGTAATGTCACGAAAAATCTTTTCTCCTGCCCCTTAACTGTGTCATTGAGGAAGCTCTGTCTGTTAACTTGAAGCACTTTTTTTATTTTGCGTTAATTCTGTTAAATTCAGTTTTATTTGAATAGTGCTTTTAACAATTGACATTGTCGCAAAACAGCTTAACACAATCAAAAGAACTGTTTATGTTTGTATGAAATGTGAATGTGTATAAATCAAATGATAAAATTGTCCCTGATGAGCAAGCCGAGGACGATGGCAACAGTGGCAAGGAAAAACTCCCTGAGATGGCAATAGGAAGAAACCTTGAGAGGAACCAAACTCAACAGGGAACCCATCCTCATTTGGGTGATAACGGATAGCAGGGATTGTGTGTTAGGACGCTGGAAGTTCAGTATAACAGGAGATGTGTTTAAGGTAATATGGAGTCCAGTTCCTACAGTCTACCTGTAGGAAAGTCCAGTCCTGAACTATCGAGCGACTGCAGTCACTAGTCCTTAGAGAACAGCTGTACATCAGCCGAGGAGTCTATGTGGAAAAGTGCAACCGTCCTCACCACGCCACATCACAAGCAGACCACACAGGGCATCGATGCGATGAGATCTCCAACCAGAAGAGGGCACCAGGATGAGTCAGACAGGTCCAGCAGGCAGAAGGGTTCTGGATCACTGGCAGCTCAGGAGTGACATGCATAGCTCGACAGTGAGAGGGAAAGAGAGAGAGGGAGAGAGAGAGGAGGAGGAGGAGAGAGCAGAAGAGTAGGAGAAAAAACAATTAGGTATGGTCAGATTCACACAATGTATAAGGTGAATTTACACACGTGGACAAAATTGTTGGTACCCTTCGGTCAATGAAAGAAAAACTCACAATGGTCACAGAAATAACTTTAATATGACAAAAGTAATAATAAATAAGAATTCTATGAATGTTAACCAATGAAAGTCAGACATTGCTTTTCAATGGCGCAGTGGTTAAAGCGCTCGCCCTATCATCCGGAGATCGCTAGTTCGAATCCCGGGTGGTGCTGTAACCTCTCGCAGCCGGAGGTCTAGAGAGAGCTGATTGGCCGAGCTCTCTCAGAGGGGAGGGATGAGAGGTACTTAGTGCTCCCACATTAATCACGGCTCTACAGCCAATCAGGGGCGTCTGTGAGCTCGCGCAACGGAGGGAGTAGATAGCGCTGTCCTCCAAGTGTGTTACGCCGCCCCCAACGGTGCGCGAGTGAGCAGTTCGGAAAGATGCGGTCGGCTGGCGTCACGTGGTTCGGAGGAAACACATGATAGTCTTCGGCCCTCCCGGCTGAGTGGTAGTAGTAGCCTTAATGTGGGAGCCCCCTAGTGACGGGGAGGAATTGGACACGACTAAATTAGGGAGAAAAATCGGGAAAAAATCCCAAAAAATAAATAAATAAATGAACTCATGGAACAGGCCTGGACAAAAATGATGGTACCCCTAACTTAATAGTTTGTTGCACAACCTTTTGAGGCAATCACTGCAATCAAACGATTCCTGTAACTGTCAATGAGACTTTTGCACCTCTCTGCAGGTATTTTGGCCCACTCCTTATGAGCAAGCTGCTCCAGTTGTTTCCGGTTTGAAGGGTGCCTTTTCCAGACAGCATGTTTCAGCTCCTTCCAAAGATGCTCAATAGGATTGAGGTCAGGGCTTACAGAAGGCCACTTTAGAATAGTCCAATGTTTTCCTCTTAGCCATTCTTGGGTGTTTTTAGCTGTGTTTTGGGTCTTTGTCCTATTGCAAGACCCATGACCTGCGACTGAGACCCAGCATTCTGACACTGGCCAGCACATTTCTCTCTAGAATCCCTTGATAGTCTTGAGATTTCATTGTACCCTGCACAGATTCAAGACACCCTGTGCCAGATGCAGCAAAGCAGCCCCAGAACATAACAGAGCCTCCTCCATGTTTCACAGTAGGGACAGTGTTCTTTTCTTGATATGCTTCATTTTTCCATCTGTGAACATAGAGCTGATGTGCCTTGGCAAAAAGTTCAATTTTTGTCTCATCTGTCCATAGGAAATTCTCCCAGAAGCATTGTGGCTTGTCAACATGTAGTTTGGCATATTCCAGTCTGGCTTTTTTATGATTTGTTTTCAACGATGGTGTCCTCCTTGTTCGTCTCCCATGTAGTCCACTTTGGCTCAAACAAGGACGGATGGTGCGATCTGACACTGATGTTCCTTGAACATGAAGTTCACCTTGGATCTCTTTAGAAGTCTTTCTGGGCTCTTTTGTTACCATTCGGATTATCCGTCTCTTTGATTTGTCATCAATTTTCCTCTTGCGGCCACATCCAGGGAGGTTGGCTACAGTCCCATGGATCTTAAATTTCTGAATAATATGTGCAACTGTAGTCACAGGAACATCTAGCTGCTTGGAAATGGTCTTATAGCCTTTATCTTTAACATGCTTGTCTAATTTTCTTTCGAATCTCCTGAGACAACTCTTTCCTTCGCTTCCTCTGGTCCATGTTGAGTGTGGTACATACCATGTCACCAAACAACACAGTGACTACCTGGAGCCCTACATATAGGCCCACTGACTGATTACAAGATTGTAGACACCTGTGATGCTAATTAGTGGACACACCTTGAATTAACATGTCCCTTTGATCACATTATTTTCTAGGGGTACCATCATTTTTGTCCAGGCCTGTTCCATGAGTTTATTTTTTTTAATAATTCTGTTGAAGCATGGTTGAAAAGCAATGTCTGACTTTCATTGGTTAACATTCATAGAATTTTTTTTAATTATTACTTTTGTCAGATTAAAGTTTTTTATGTGACCATTGTGAGTTTTTCTTTCATTGACCGAAGGGTACCAACAATTTTGTCCACGTGTGTATATTTAAAATACGTGTTCTACGAATTTGTAGAACTGATTCGAAAATTGAAAGGTGTATCTTTAGTTTCTAAATATCGTATAGCTAAGGTCAATTTTAGTCAGTTCTTTACAGTAAATCATTACCGCAATCATGCTTGAAAAATGGTATTAAGTGTTTGTGGTGATGTGTTCTTTTTGGCTTTTGCCAAATACAGCACTGTGCATGATGACCCAATCATTAAATGGTTTAATCCTGGATTGCATTTCATGGGATCAAAAATTCTCCTTACTGTAGAATAGTGAATTTCAAATTGTGTGAAGATGGTTTTATAACCCTCACTAATTTGAAGAACAGAAACAGCTGCTTCTTTGCATTCATGGCTGATCTCTGCATGATATAGACACATAGCCCCGAATCAAAGAAAATCAAATGGCAAAAAGTTCTGCTTTTATTGAGACACTCACTGTCATTACTAAGACCTGGCTGCCAGTTCAGTAGAACCTTGGATTGCAAGTAAATTGGTCTGTGAGCAAAATTTTGTAATAGATTTTGACTTGTTCAAATTTTGTTTATATTCAGTACGAGTACTGTAGTATGCATGATCTTTGTCTGCTGAGTGTCACATGATCACAACTGAGCAAATGTTTCTGCTCTCTCTCGCACTATGGGATTGTGGGTAATCATCTCCCATGCTCAGTCTCAGTGCGCGCGCACGTTTCGTATTGTCAACATCCGTGCATGCATGTACTATTTACTACAATATTGTGACAACGTATGTGTGCGTAAAGCATTTCTAAAATTTTGTCCAATTGTAGTGACTGTTCCTTAGTAACTATATGGCAACAACTGAAAGAAAAAAAAGCTAAAAAGGCTGTGGTAGTGTGGGAGATAAATCCGGTTCCGGTTAGTGCGTGTCATCCTACACAGGGCCTTCCTCTCCTTCTGATTCTGATTCCTACCTGCTTTCTGATTGTTGGTTTACTTTTTTTTCAATAACTGTGTATTTAAAATATGTTATGTTTTATTTGTTATCCCTTCTGAAGGTATTTGTTTGCAGTTCATATATATGTGGGTGAGGGCAACACAATTTTTATGCAGGCAATGAAATACACTATATGACAGGCCACTTGAAAACCATGAATCTGTCACCCTCCAGCAAACAGCGCCATGCTGACAATGTTATCTCTCTCGGTGATACAAAGCAGCTGGAAGCTTGACCTGGTCAAAAGAGGAAAATCAGATGGCTTTTACTAACCCCGACGGTACAAATCAGCAAGCCGTTGAACAAGGAAGAGATGGTTTCACGACATCATCAAACAAAGAAAGAAGCAGTTTCACGTCTTCAACTCAGATGGTCTAAATCTGCAAGCAACTCCCTTGAATAAGGAAGAAGACAGTTTCACAACCCCCCCTGGCAGTTGCTGACAACCAGAAAGCTTAATTTCTTGGCTCAAGATCAAAGAACATATCTGCTTGAGGTATATTTATAACACCAATCAGTTAAAGTATGCCAGTAAGGCAAATATAAAATTATATGTATTTGCTCATATAGGATGTTTGATGTCTTTGTGTGTTCAACGTGTTTACATGTTTAAGTTATTTATATGAACCAGACTCATGTTAATACACTTTTGGCTAAATTACTAAAACTCCACCGAGATGTCCTTTCACATGACAGACCAAACATTAGAATAATGATGCACGAAAAATAGGAACCGTGTGGGGCATGGCTACGCCCCCAACCACCTCTGATTGGGACAAACGCCTGTGGGACTCTGCGGGATCAAAAACCCAATGTCTGAACAGCATCTGAACATCTCCGTTGTCTGAAAGCAGCAAGCTCGCTCACTCTGTCTCCGCTTGTGCTTTGGCCCTTGCGGGCGCTACGCCATTCCTGCTGGCGTTCTTCATCATCCTCTTTTCGTCGTCGCATCATCAAGCGACTGGGTCATTCGCTCTTCCTGCAACAAAGTAACCCTCCGAAGAAGTTCCAGAGTGCTGCCATCAGTAACCAGGCAACCAACGCCTCACCAAAGGGCTTCCCCAAAAGACGTCATCTCAACAACAGTGCACGAACCAATCAGCAACGCCATGGTTCTCTTCATTGGAGGCGAACTACCGGATGAGAACGAAACGTAGTGATTGGAAGTGACAGCAACTAAGCTACGAATTGGTATGACACATAAAATGGGGTCAGCTTCTTATGAATCTCTTGAAGCCAAAATCCTAAATACACCTCTGAAATGCTTTAAAAATATCATAAATGCATTATGTTTTCCCCAAGGAATATTCAGATGTATCCATTAAGATATACAATGAGTTACAATTGCATATTTTGATTGCATACTTTCACATCGTGCAGCAAAAGATACTTAAAGGCTTTTTACACACGATTGCATGATCAGAAGTCCTACTCAAGATTGGTGTCTGAATGGCAAAGTCTGCTGAGCTTGTAGAAATGGATAAACGGTTAGGGCTAAAAATAAGCTGATCAGTTTTAATGTAATCAGTGTTATTATTATTTCAGGTTAAAGTCCATGTACATATGTGCTTGTCTTTCTGTAGGGTCCACTTTCTGCGTAACATTTACTGTGCAGTCAAAGGGTGAGCGGTTCATGAATGAGCGGTTCGAAAAGATGCGGTCAATTGGCGTCACGTGGTTCGAAGGAAACACGTGATAGTCTTCGCCCTCCTGACTGAGTGATAGTGGTGGCCTTATTATGGGAGCCCCCTAGTGAGAAGGAGGAATTCAACACGACTAAATTAGGGAGAAAATCAGGGAAAAACCTCAAAAATAGAAAAAAAGGAAATGGCAAAGTTAATAATAAAAATAATAATAATAATAATTAGAACGCATGGAGAAAATAAAGTAAAAGAAGTATAATTATTTATTCAAAAGAATGGGAGAAGAAAAGAAAAGGAAAAAAGTGACCAAATATAAGGTGGGATTGTGCTGCATCTGTGATTGTGAATATCTCTCTGTTTGTCTGTTCTTTTCTCTGGCATGTGTGAATGGTTCTTTCTTAATCAGATTTGTTAAATTTTGAGCATTCTTATGCATATAAACAGTGCTACATGATTAATCTTGTAGCAAATATTTTAATGTCACTGTAAATCTTCATAGGCTTAAGCGGTATAGATGATGAGTGAGTGAGTGAGTGTAAATCTTCACATATATTATGTTCTTTGGATAATACCATATCATTGCCCTCACTCAAACTTTTAATGCTCCAGCTGGTGTGTAAGTTTGCTGCAGTCTGTAAATGCATTTGAGGTCATAATAAAATTTATTTTATTATTTTGTGAATCTGTTCAGCACTATTATGGCTGTTCCAATTATTATCAATTCTCTTATATTTGACTGCTGCCTTTACAGATTTGTGAATGGATGGATGATGGATGTTTAAAGCCATATGTTTATACTAGGGCTGTCAATATTAACGTGTTAATGTGTGTGATTAACGTAGAAAGCTTAAGCCATTACTATTTTTATGCAAATTAATCATATCACCAAGTTTGACCTCTAAGGCTTCCCATAATCGCAGTGCAGTTACCTGGCTGAGTAGTGTGGATAATAAGATGACTGAGGAAACATCATTAAGTGTGTTGAACAGCAAGTTTCATCATTAAAAGCACACTGTATAAAAAATTCATTCACTGACAGCACTAGTTACACAGTTCTCTTAAGATGCCACCACAGCAAATCATCATCCCTCCACTACCATGCTTAACTAAAGATTTATTCTCTACTGTTTAAACTGTCAGTTTTTTTTTTGTTTTTTTTTCCTGTGCAATTTTGCAGATAGAATGTGTGGGATATTTCTGGGTTAAACTTGAGCAATCTTCGTTTTCCTAATTCCTCTTAATTTCCCTTTTTTCCCCCGAAGTTCTGAAGAAGCACCGATGATATAGCTGTAGGTGGAGAAAGGGTTGGGCTCATCCTACAACAATTTCAAACTCAGGAGGTCCCACAAAAGATCAGCCGATTGATCAACTGGTGACTGGCTGGTCAGTCTTAGATATATCCAATTTTGTGCCTATCAATCTTGCTTCTTGGTACAAAAGAAAAGCGTTTGCCCTACCAACCAGCGATTTGGAATTTGACTAAGCTCAGAAGCTAGAGAGCAGATTGCTCTCAGGGGTTAGGGACAGCATACTTGTATTCTCACATTAATCAAAATGACTTGCAGACTGTGATCTCATGATAAAACGTTTCTTACCGTCATTGAGTAAGCGCTGTCTGTTAACTTGGAGCAATTTTTTCTTTTGAGACAAAGTCTTATAACCTTGTGCAGTTTGAGAGAAAATATAGAAGTTATTTAATAGTCAAGGCTTTCTTACACATATGAACATATTTATTTTACATCAAAGAAAAGTTACAAAAATGATTGCGTTTGCTGTCAGAATTACCAGGTCTCAGAAAACTGTAATTGGTGCATCTCTAGTTTCTATTTATCATGTATTGTATAAGTTTTATACAAAACTTTGCAGCAAATTATCACCACAACCACGCTTGACAAATAGTATGAACTGTTTGTAGTGATGCGTTCTGTTTGGTTTATGTCAAATACAACACTGTGCATGATGACCAAATCTCCACAGAAAGTTGTAGATGACAAAACTGGATGCAGTCATGCTCCTATATTCTTTTTTTTGTAAATAAGTGCCTCTTTTTTAGCAATCCTCCCATGAAAGCCATAATTATTCAGTCTATTTCTGACTGTACTGTCATTAAGAAAACTATTTAAAGAGTGGTATTTTTTATTCTGCTTTCAATTTCTTTTTGCTTGTTTGTACCTGTTAAGTTTCTGCAAAAACGACTTCTCTGACATTTCGGACAGTAAAATCTTTTTTGTTTTACTCTGGCACACCTCTAGTAATCATTAAAAATACCATTAACTTTTTTTTCTTTGTTGTTGTTTTTTCACAAGTTTCCCCTCTTCTCTTTTTGTTCCTTTTTTTTTAACAAACACCTCCACACTAGACGTCCTCCATTGACAGTGGTTTGTTAAGATAAATATGTAAGGTATTTACTGTATGCCACTGATGCTAATGTGACATGTAAAGGAAGTATATGGTGCTCCAAAGCCTATGGGATTACATATGACCACATAGCAGATCTAAGTTTTAAGTAGAAGAACAACTTATGAATCAGACAGTGCTTGTAAAAAAATTTGTATTGTCATGGAGCTGCATGCTGACAACCTCAGAAGTGAAAAAAAAACAAAAAAACATTGACAACCGTATTTGAACATAACTGTTTGATAAGTGTCATAACAGCCAGCCAGAAAGATCTGTTCACACACTGTTTGACTTACACTAGGGAGAAGTCTTTGACTTTCCTTTGGTATATATTAGTGAATAATCTGGAACTTTAAATTTAACTGACAAGAAACATTGTATAAGGTTTAAATCTAAAATAAGTTTAACAGATGCACATAAAACTGGCATTTCGAATTTAGTTTCTCTTAGTTTAATTTTTCTTGTTGGCACCTGTCCAGCTTTTTTAGACTGGTCTTGTGGGATGTGTCAGACATTTGGGATGTTAAACCGTTTTGTTTCACCCTGTGGGATCCCAGGATGTCTTCTGACATGGTTGTTTAAGAAATGAGACGGTACTCACTGAATTAGTTAGGGTTAAATAATTTGTTTCCAGCGGAACAATATTAATCAATGCAGTAATTATGGAAGGCTCTTCAATATGTGCTTAGTAAAATCCAGGAGATGACTTCTTATTGCCTTGCAAGATGCTTTACCTTTTCCATTAGGTGGAATGTAGTCATTCACATTACCAGAACATAAAAACTCATCTTGAAATGAAAATTTACAGTTCCCTTTCAAAAGCTACACTCAATGCTGCGTGAAAACGCTATGGGAACATCTCTTTGTTTCCGGTTGTGAAGCCTGTGTATGTCAAAACCGCCGAATACCTCGGCTTATAACCTCTGCCAGGCATGACGTCACCGAATAAGGTGCACCTGCAGGTTATAAATAGGAGTGAACCGGAAACATCCTCAGATCTTTTTGTCTTCAGGACCGCTTTGTGTTTGCGTGTGTGCAACAGAATCACGGTAGGAAAGAAAAAACTTTACTTACCGATAATGGCAAGAGTTGGTTGAGAGATGCGTGCCTCCGTGTGATTTCTTTCGGAGGGCGATTTCCACGACTTTTTCTTGAATGCTTGGGTTTCAAGGAAAGTGCGAGCATTGTGATCTCCCTATTAAGGCATTTTGCGCGCATTCCTGGGGCTCGCGTGCGTATGAGCATACGGTTTTCCCCCTTTCTCTCGCGCACTCACCGGATCAGGAAGTTTTTAGCGTCCGCTTCTCAAGCGCGTACCGGCGCTTTTTGTGAAGGGGCCGAATAGATTTCTACTGAGCCCCTAAAGGGACATGGCTGGAAAAAAAGAAACTTTGGGGCAAAAAAAAAATTCCACCTTGAAAAAAATAAATGCGAGGGAAAAAAAATATTCTGAGGCAAAAAAAAATAAATCCGAGGCAAAAAAAAAAAAAAAATCTGAGGCAAAAAAAAAAAAAATCCGAGGCAAAAAAAAAAAAAAATCAGAGGCAAAAAAAAAAAAATCCTAGGCCAAAAAAAAAAAAAAAAATTCCGACTCGCATTTTTTTTTTCCCTTGCAATTTTTGTTTTTCCTAAAGGTTCGCAAGATCCTGCAAAACTTGACTCTTCAGCATTTCCGATTTGGTCCAGCTGGGGGCAGCAATGCTCCTAAACACTTGATCCTTGTCCTTGCAATACCGATCCAGTCCAGCTAGGGTCAGTAATCCACCTAAAAGCTGGCTGCCAACTGCTAAAAAATAAAGGAAGAAGCATCCTGAGAAAGCTAATACACGAGCGTTGTTAAACAGGCATGGAGAGAATTACTGAGTAGAATTCTGAGTAGCTGAGTTGTAGCTTGGCCTAAAATATAAAGACATTCCATTTGTACTCTGCGCGCGCCCTTTCTGTTTTCCTCCTATGTCCCGTTTTTTTCCTTCCACAATTTTTTTTTCATTGCCATTTTATTTTTGCGTTGTCCCGTTTTTTTTTTCTTCCTTAGATTTTTTTTGCCCCCAAACTTTTTTTTTTCTTCAGTTATTTTTTCCCCCTCACCCATGTCCCTTTAGGGGCTCCGTAGATTTCTTCTCTCGACGAAAAAAAAAATAAATAAAAGAATAAATAAGAATTAATTAATTAATAATAATAATAAAAATAATCCCCAAGCGCTCAAAGTTAGACGACAGGTTTCTGTCGGGTGGCCAGGGGAGGGGTCTCAACGAGGGTTCCTCCCCTTTTTTGGCGACCTCCATGACGAGTTAACTCTTTCATGGAATAAGTCTTATTCTTAACCTGTTTTATGATGATACCCCAGATTGAAGAGACGCTTGCGAGCTATCTCTCTCCTGGGAGCTCATCCTCCCTGAAAAAGCCCACACTGCCCACCAAGCCATGTAGACTAACATCTTCGTTGGTGGGAAAAGCTTTTCAGGCAGCGGGTCAGGCTGGTGCTGCCTTGTACACCATGGCAGTTTTGCAGGCATACCAAGCTCACCTGCTAAGAGTTCTGAGCACTGGCAGGTCTATTGATGGCGCCAAGCCACAGATTTATTTATCTGTGCCACTAAGCAGACGACCCGTGCTATCGGCCGTTCTATGGCTGCCGCGGTCGCCACGGAGAGACATCTGTGATTAAACCTCACAGGCATCGAGGTCAGGGATCGCGTTTTCCTCATTGATGCCCCCCCTTTTGCTTTCCGGCTACTTTGGCGACGCTGTAAATGCCGCCACTAGGTTCGGGAGGCGAAGCTCTACGAGCAGACCTCTGTGAGGTTTCTCCCCTGCCGTGCTCAGGAGTTGGGACTGTCGGCCACCCAGTCGCGACCAGGTCTGGTCCCCACGAGACGTGAGTCTCAGAAGGAGAGTGGGCCGAGCCAGCTACCCCCCTCGTAGAGACTGTGAAGGGAAAAGCACCATTTAGTTGCCCGTTTTATTCGTGGAGCTAAACGGTTGAGGCCGCCCACTAGAGTGACGGTCCCTTCATGGGACTTAGCTATCGTACTCGAAGGCCTGGTTGACACCCCTTTCGAACCACTAGAGTCAGCGCCTGTCAGGCTTCTGTATCTTAAGATGGTTTTTCTTATGGCTATTACTTCTTTGAAGAGGATTGGGGATCTGCAGGCTCTGTCAGTCTCCCCATCCTGCCTAGACTTTGCCCCTGAGCTAGTCAAAGCTATTCTGCATCCTCACCCGAACTATCTTCCCAAGGTTCCATTCTCCACCATGCACCCAGTTGTTCTCGAGGCCTTCTGTCCTCCGCCTTCACAGCTCCGGAGCAGGAAAGACTTCACTTACTGTGTCCAGTACGTGCTCTTCGGATCTACGTCCACCGCACTAGCCAGTGGCGTAAGTCAGAGCAGTTCTTTATTTGCGATGGTGGTCACAACCGGGGGGCGGCCCCACTAGACAGACTCTGTCACACTGGGTGAGAGATGCTATTGCCCTAGCCTATGAGGCGCGTGGTCACACTTCGCCTCTGGGAATCAGGGCTCATTCAACCAGGGGGATTGCCTCATCAGTTGTTCTGGCAAGAGGCGTCCCCCTGCAGCAGGTGTGTGATGCGGCAGGCTGGTCCTCTCCACACACGTTTGTTAGATTTTATAGTCTGGATGTCAATGCTACTCCGGGCTCGTGGATTCTTGAGTCAGCATCCATGTCCTTCAGACAAAATTGACCTGAGGATGTTTCCGGTTCACTCCTATTGAAGTGAAGCCTGTGCATGCCAAAACCGCCGAATACCTTCGGCTTATAACCTCTGCCAGGCATGACGTCACCGAATAAGGTGCACCTGCAGGTTATAAATAGGAGTGAACCGGAAACATCCTCAGATCTTTTTGTCTTCAGGACCGCTTTGTGTTTGCGTGTGCATGTCCAAGCCGTAACGAAAGCGAAAATAAAAGAAAATAACAGCATTAACTCACCGATATGGCAGAGTTGCTTAAGAGATGCGTGCCTCCGTGCGATAGATCTCTTTCGGAGGGCGATCTTCATGAATTTTGTCTCGAGTGCTTGGGGGAAGAACACGCTCACCTCGGGCTTCAGGGAGACTGTGAGTACTGTGATCTTCTCCCTATTAAGGTGCTTCGCGCACGGCTTGCTTCCTTTAAAGAGAAACCGCGAGCCGCGGCGCATTCCTGGGGCTCGCGTGCTGATCTGGCAGATGCGCACTAGACGGAATTTCCCCTTTCTCTCGCACTCTCTCTGGATCAGGAAGTTTTAGCTTCCGCTTCGCAAGCGCGCTCCGGCGCCTCTTGTGAAGGAGCGGAGGAATCCTCCTCTCTCGCTTCCATGGAAGTAGCCTCCTCACAACGCTCCTCCAGTGCTGACAGAGCTTTTGAGGAATTATTAGAGGTTATAACGCGTGCGGTAGAGCGATTGCATATCGACTGGCCGCAGCAGCGAGATTCCCCCAAGCGTTCGAGATTGAATGACAGGTTTCTGTCGGGTGGCCGGGGGGAGGAGCCTCAACGTCTCTCTCTCCCCTTCTTTGGTGACCTCCATGATGAATTAACTCTTTCATGGAGCAAGCCGTATTCATCACGTGTTTTTGTGCTTTTGACTTATTCGGATATCATTGATGCGAAAGCACGCGGTTATATGATGATGCCCCATATAGAAGAGACGCTTGCGGGCTATCTCTCTCCTGGGACATCATCCTCCCTGAAAAAGCCTACTCTCCCCTCCAAGCTGTGCAGATTGACATCTGCTTTGGTGGGTAAAGCTTTTCAGGCAGCAGGACAGGCTGGTGCTTCACTGCACACCATGGCGGTTTTGCAGGCTTACCAGGCTGACCTGCTGAAGGACCTGAGCACCGGCGGGGTTATTGATGACAAGGCGTTCGCAGAGCTGCGCCAAGCCACAGACCTGTCTCTCCGTGCAACCAAGCAGACGGCCCGTGCTGTGGGCCGTCCTATGGCTGCCATGGTATCCACGGAGAGGCATCTGTGGCTGAACCTCACGGGCATCAAGGATAAGGATCGTGCTGTCCTCCTCGATGCCCCCGTCTCGCCTCCCAGCCTTTTTGGCGACGCTGTTAATTCCATCGCCACTAGGTTTTGGGAGGCGAAGCTATATGAACTGGCGTTTGGGAGGTTCCTTCCCCGTCGTACTCAAGAACCTGGACCGTCGGCCACCCGGCCCCGGCCAGGTCTGGCCCCTATCAGGCGTGAGGTGCAGAAGGAGAGCGTGACCAGCCGCGCACCCCCCCCGTAAAGACATGAGTGGGGCTCGCCGCTCTTCTCCAAAATCTGCTTCGAAAAGACCTGATCTGAGGAGCTTCCTCTCTTCAAAGAAGAAGCCCTGAGGTTCATGCCTGAGGGGCGCCTGGATTTTCATCACAAAACAGGGCCTCCTCCCTGGCACTCCCGGGAGGCCGGTGTTCAATCCCCGCCACCACTGGTGTTTCGGGGAGCGCCGGTCTCCGATGAAAAGTTGGGTGTTCAGGCATCTCCTGCCACACTTCATCTCACAACACCTAACACCCCCCCCCCCCCCCCATCCAGCCGAAGTGTCAAAGCTCGTGCCCCTTTCGGAGAAGCTGGCAGCGTGGAAACTACTGCCAGGTGTATCTCCTTGGATACAAAGGACTGTAGGCACAGGCTACAGGATTCAGTTTGCACATCGTCCTCCGCGTTTCAACGGCGTGGTCTCCACTTCCGTGAAACCGGATCGAGCACATCTGCTGGCCCAGCAGTTACAGACTCTGCTGGGCAAAGGGGCCATAGAACATGTTCCCCTCCCAGACAGAGAGTCGGGCTACTACAGTCGGTACTTTTTGGTGCCCAAGAGAGGGGGGAGGGTTGAGTCCGATCTTGGATCTTCGCGGCTTGAACCGCTATCTCAGGAAATCCAGATTCAAAATGTTGACTGTCAAAATGATTGTTTTTCAAATCCAACTAGAGGATTGGTTTGTGACAATCGATCTCAAGAACGCATATTTCCATATAGAAATATTGCCACAGCACAGGAAGTTCCTGAGGTTCGCTTTTGGGGGCGAAGCTTACCAGTATTGGGTCCTTCCATTTGGCCTAGCTCTGTCACCCCGCACATATACAAAATGCATGGATGCAGCTCTGGCTCCTTTATGACTCCAGGGCATCCGTATTTTGGATTACATAAACGACTGGCTGATTCTGGCCCAGTCTCAGGAGCTAGCGCTTCGACATCGGGATGTCGTCCTAGCCCATCTTCATTCTTTGGGATTGAGACTCAACGCCACAAAAAGCGTTCTCCTTCCTGTTCAGAGAACAACATATTGGGTGTTACATGGGATTCGGTCACAATGCGGGCACAGTTGTCTCCTGCTCGTGTCGAATCCATTCTCAACACCCTGAAGGAAATCAAGCTAGGCCAGAAGGTCACTGTTCATCACTTTCAGAAATCTTTAGGCCTCATGGCGGCTGCGTCCACGGTGATACCTTTGGGCCTTCTGCACATGAGAGCGTTTCAGCTGTGGCTAAGAGCCAGGGGTTTCCATTCAAGGGCCAACCCCCAGAGGCTAATAAGGGTTCCGCGCCGGGGGCTTCGTACCCTTTCTATGTGGTTCAGACCCCGGTTTCTGACTTTGGGTCCCACTCTAGGTCCGTCTTGTCGTCGCAAGATGCTAACGACAGACGCTTCCCTCATGGGCTGGGGTGCGGTCTTGGATGGCCGTCTAGCACAAGGGAGCTGGAGAGGTCATCTTCTCGCGTGGCACATCAATTGCCTCGAAACGATGGCTCTGTTTCTGGCCCTGAAACACTTCCTCCAGCAGTTGAGAGGCTACCATGTCCTAGTGCAGGTGGACAGCACTGCGGTAGTCTCGTACATAAATCGCCAGGGTGGACTGTGATCGCGCCGCTTGAACAAGCTAGCGCACCAGGTTCTGCTTTGGGCACAGGACATGTTCCTGTCCCTCAGGGTGATTTACATTCCAGGGCATATGAATGTAGGAGCACACTTGCTATCCAGACAAGCTGTAAAACATGGGGAATGGAAACTCCACCCCGTACTTCATCCCCGGCCCAAGCTCTAGAACCTTCACGTTTGGCCCCTGAACGGGACCAACTAAGACATGCTGGGCTTTCAGCCAGCGTAATTGAAACCAAGTGCCAGGGCTCCCTCCACTGGAAGAACTTATGCCCCTCAAATGGAGTGTATTTGAAAATTGGTGCATGGCAAGACATGTAGACCCAGTTCACTGCCAGATTGTTTCAGTGCTGGAGTTTCTGCAAGAAAAGTTGTCCTCGGGCTTATGCCCTAGTACGCTCAGAACGTACGTAGCCGCTATTTCGGCTTGTCACGCTCTGAATGATGGGGTTTCTGTGGGCAAGCACCATTTAGTTGCCCGTTTTCTTCGTGGAGCTAAACGGTTGAAGCCATCCACTAGAGTGACGGTCCCTTCATGGGACTTAACTATCGTACTCGAAGGCCTGGCCGGCACCCCTTTCGAACCACTAGAGTCAGCGTCTGTCAGGCTTCCGTCTCTTAAGATGGTTTTTCTTATGGCTATTACTTCTAAAGCTATTCGGCATCCTCACCCGAACTATCTTCCCAAGGTTCCATTCTCGACCATGCACCCAGTTGTTCTCGAGGCCTTCTGTCCTCCGCCTTCACAGCTCCGGAGCAGGAAAGACTTCACTTACTGTGTCCAGTACGTGCTCTTCGGATCTACGTCCACCGCACTAGCCAGTGGCGTAAGTCAGAGCAGTTCTTTATTTGCCATGGGGGTCTGCTACTAGACAGACTCTGTCACACTGGGTGAGAGATGCCATTGCCCTAGCCTATGAGGCGCGTGGTCACACTTCGCCTCTGGGAATCAGGGCTCACTCAACCAGGGGGATTGCCTCATCGATTGCCTTGGCAAGAGGCGTTCCCCTGCAGCAGGTGTGTGATGCGGCGGGCTGGTCCTCTCCACACACGTTTGTTAGATTTTATAGTCTGGATGTCAATGCTACTCCGGGTTCGTGGATCCTTGAGTCAGCATCCCAGAGCTAGGTCTGAGACCTCCTCGGCTTGTGCGCACACGCTACACAACCTGGGGGTTCCAGACACTTGCAGTGCGGCGGCGTTGGTATTCTCGTTCCCATAGCGTTTTCACGCAGCATCGAGTGTAGCTTTTGAAAGGGAACGTCTCGGGTTACTTGGCTGTAACCCTGTTCCCTGATAAAGCGGGAACGAGATGCTGCGTTCCGATGCCGCACTGCTGGCGTGCCTGGACGTCCTTCAGACAAAATTGACCTGAGGATGTTTCCGGTTCACTCCTATTTATAACCTGCAGGTGCACCTTATTCGGTGACGTCATGCCTGGCAGAGGTTATAAGCCGAAGGTATTCGGCGGTTTTGGCATGCACAGGCTTCACAACCGGGCAACAAAGAGATGTTCCCATAGCGTTTTCACGCAGCATCTCGTTTCCGCTTTATCAGGGAACAGGGTTACAGCCAAGTAACCCGAGACGATGTTCCCATAGCGTTTTCACGCAGCATCTCGTTCCCGCTTTATCAGGGAACAGGGTTACAGCTAAGTAACCCGAGACGATATTTTAGCATGGTAATTTATAAAGAAATATTTGTTTATTATATGATATTCCGTATTAATTGTACTCCATATGTGTTTTTGAAAAGCATTTCTGGCTTTTTGCATTTCTTTTTTTCAAATTGGGCTCTAAATGTCTTCCTTACATCAGTTGTGAGTTATCATGTTTCACATTTGAAATGTAATTAAAAATATATACAAAACAGTTTTTTGATCTAATTTTAAGTTCATTAGAATCGCCTGATTCTTTCACTGAAACTACGGAGCCTAAAGTTGTTCCAGCAACTCCATTAAACCTAACTTTGGAATGAACCCAAATGAAAAACAAGTAATTATGTAAAACATGTTATTTACATGGAGGAAAACATGTGTGGCGGGGGGAGGGGAGGCACAATCATTTATTGATTTAGTGATGGGCGTAGCCATGCAGACAGAAAGAAGAAAGCTAAAAGGAGGACCTACAGTACTTAAGAGATTGAGAAAGTGGGGAAAAACTCAGTTTGCAGAAGTCAACTATTAGATTTCACATCATCAAAAGCCAGTGCAAGGAAAAAGTGGAGACAGGCTAAAGTAAATCACAAGACGTAACTAACAAGGCATAAATATTGATTGTAAAAGGTTTTCCTATGCTTTTATTTATTATGTTTTCTGCTTTTGCTCTATAAGTTGCAAATAACCTTTCACTCCAATAGGCTCTTATTGTAGAAAGCATGGTGATGTTTGCATAATCATTTAAAATTTTAATCAGCAGCTGTGAGATACTTTATATGTATCATAATTGAATAGTATTTTTCATGTGCAAGACTTGTACATTTTGTGCACAGATGGAGTACAATGTGACCGTGGCTACAGGAACTCTAAAGTACTCAGGTACTGTTAACTATGTGTACGTTACCCTGGTGGGAGAGAATGGAGAGAGTGAAAGGAAGTTGCTGGACAAACATATCTGGGGTCTGTGTCAGGGAAAAGTAAGTGAGAGTGCAAAAAACTGATTGATTGTACAATATATTTACATGATAGGCATGATTTAATAGGCAAGGCATACCTTTCATGTACATGAATTGTATTTCCCATTTTTATTTTAACCTTTACAGGTTAGTGAATATAAAGTTTGGAGCTCCATTCCACTCAGTCGTGTGCTCCTTGTACGCTTGGAGATGAAAAAAAGTGAGATACTAAAATCTGAAGACAACTGGTTTTGCAGGTATGTGAGAGTCACACCATCAGGAGGAGAAAGAACACAGACCTTCCCTTGTTACCGCTGGTTACTGGAAAATGATAAAGTAGAAATTCGTGATGGCACAGGTCAGTCCAAACAACTATCCCAAACACCTTTACACTAAAAGGAGATTTAATCTCAACCTAATTCAGGGTGACGATTCCCAAGAGTGACTTCTTTCTCTCTTTTTCTTTCACAGCTAAAAGACTGTGTGATGAGATCCTGCCCCAAGAGCTGGCTCATAGAAATGCAGAACTGCAGGAGAGACGGAAAACTTTTAGGTGTGTATATTTCGGCACCAGAGTTTTACCACCTTTCATTTGCATTTAATTTATTGAAGGCATTGCACAATAGGCAAAAGTTTTAACAATGAAATACACTTCAGAGCTAGATTAAGTGCAATAGCTTATATAGCGGTCTCATTTTTCTAGTTTAAAAAACACTATGATAACTCATGGATGAAGATGCTAATTAATAATTTTATTCTTTAATTTATTTTATATGAAATAAATGTGTTAATTTTGTTGTATTAGATGGCAAGCCTGGGCTCAAGGAATTCCCAAATGCATAGACTTCAAATCAGAATATGACCTCCCCCCTGATGTACGTGTCAGCTTTGAGAAGGCGAAGGACTTTAAGGATATGTGAGCAGCACTTCATTTTATTTAAATGTAATAGTTTATATAAAAATATAAATTAAATCCTAAATCTCAACCCAAGTGTTTTATCAATCTAAATAAATGCATGAACAGATTTACTGTACCATTATAGATACAGAAACAAATGTTCACTGGTCATGTGTATGTTTAATTGAATCACCCTCAGACTTGTGGAGCTGTCTCTAGACAAGCTGGCCTTCTTGATTAATATGTCATGGAATGAACTGGAAGCTTTTGACTACGTATTTTGTGCACTGCCTAAGAGTCCCACTGCAGGTGTAGTAACTGTGACCATTTGTCCCTATTCAAAACAACTGATTTCTAACACACACAACCACACAAATGTGCGCTCGCACACATGCACATGCGCACACAGTGATTTTATTGTTTTTCTATTCAGTTTTATGCCGAGAAGGTGCATTCTTATTTGCAAACGCGAAATCAAAATGAGTCTTGTATGCCTTTGGCACAAATATACAATGTAAAGAGTACCAATCCACTTGAGTAAATATTTAGCTGCACCTAACAAAATTAATCTCACACTGAAATATAACCGTGTTCACTCTGCACCTTTAAATCGCAAGGAGAATCACAGACACCATTTTGTCTCAGAGAACTGACAATTAACTTTTGTTGAGAATTTTCTGAAATTAGGATTATTCACCATTAGGACAGCTTTACAGGACAGCCATTTTCTATCATCATGCTCCTGGACTGTTTCACTGAAACCAGTGGGGCCGACTCATTTCTCCCACACACCCACACACATATACTATATACCAGACTTTGGAGGTTTTGTACATTCACTTACATACAGAAAATATTGTATATAATAGTAAATATTAATATCTGGTGAACTGCAGTATTTATTGTTTGTACAATACACTTGAGCTACAGTACTTCAGTGATTTGTTTCCATCTACGAATGTTAATAGATCCGTGATCCATTTGTATATGCAGAAATTCGTAACTCAAATGTCAGGCACTATCTGTATTTAAGACCTCCTGCTTGAACTATACACAACACAAAAAATGCTAACTAAATGTCGTATGGATGTTATTAGAATACATTAAGGAACACTGGAAAGAGGATGTTTTTTTCGGCCATCAGTTCATAAATGGAGCGAATCCCAGAATGATCCACAAGTGCAGAAAACTGCCCTCCAACTTCGCCGTCCAAGGAGATATGGTGCAGGACGTCTTACACCCCAACACCACCCTGGATAAAGAGCTAGAGGTGACGTGTAGTCCATAATTTCAGCATGGATGCCATACACCCTTCAAAATGTTCATATTGTCACTTTATCCTGCTTACCCTTAATACACTGGTTCATCACAGGATACCACATATACAGTACATATTCACACCTAGGTGTGTTTTAACACAGATTATCTGGATTCATACATTAGTTTTAAAGGCTATAGTCTAGCAGTGAAGCAGTAGTCTACACTGACCATTAATACTCTATTAATGAAAGACTTAGTGCACTTTGTCCTTCTACATTTGAATGTTTTACAGAGTTTTGTATTGATAATTCAGCAAAGCCATGATCAACCATTGAACAGGTTAGTGTATCAGTGAGAGATTAAATTAAAAAAATACATACAAAAAATGCACTAATTAGGGAATATGATGACTGAATATTAACTGTTAATGTATTTAGAATTTATATAAGTTTATTTATTTCCAGTTCATTAAGTAACAAGCACAGGAGGGTTGACCTTAGTGGTAATTCCACTGTAATACAATGAAATTAATTAAACATAAAAAAATATATAATAAAAATGTACCGGTATAACAGTATTCATCCTTGTCCAGGTACTACACCTTAAAGGCAATAAGAATCTCTTTTTGTCTCCACAAAGGCTGGGAATATATACCTTGTGGACTATGCTATACTCGATGGGGTCACTGGGAATGTGATCCATGGGAATCAGCAGTATATAGCAGCTCCTTTGTGTTTACTGTATGAACATTCAGACAAAGGCCTCATTCCCATCGCCGTACAGGTAATCCTTTCACCAAGTCCACTTGTTTCTTTAAAGGCAACATTTAACTAATGAAACTAAAGGTTCATTACTCCCACTTTTTTTTCTTAGCTTGTACAGAATCCGACCAAGGACACACCCATCTTTCTCCCTAATGATCCACCTCTGGCTTGGCTATTGGCTAAAATGTGGGTCCGTCATGCTGAATTTCAGATCTTGGAGGTTCTGTCTCACCTGCTGCGAACTCATCTTATAGCAGAGGTGTTCTGTGTGGCCACACTGCGTCAACTCCCTGCAGTCCATCCTATATACAAGGTTAGTTGGAAAGTGGGAACAAGCTTCCTTTAATACTAAAATGTTCAGGTATAGAAGTATATTTTTCTCTCTCTTTCTGTCTAAGCTGCTGCTTCCTCATCTGAAGTACACCCTGGAGATAAACTGCCGTGCACGCACAAGTCTCATCTCTAGTAATGGTATCTTTAAACAGGTATGCTTCAGCAATAAAAAAAATACATTGATTAAAGTGAGCTGAAAATATTTGACCACGTTGATGGATTTAAATGCAAGTAAATAATCAAGAAATGAGCTATAAGTACAGCATGTCTGAAAATTCTGGATCCAGTAAGAATAATACTTAGTTTTCTTAAAATACTAAACTCTCCATGTTCACAAAAGCTACACAATGGTCTACACATTTTGTCTACATTGTTTTGTTTTTTTTCTCAAGATATTTAGAGAAACATATTTGGTCAACACATTCTCATTAGTTCCTGACTTCTCAGACAACACTTAGATCAGTAGTAGATACATAGACATGTTTTCCTTTCAGGTGGTGTCCACAGGTGGTGAAGGGGTGCTGGTGCTGGCTAGGAAGGAGTATGACCTTCTGACCTACCGCTCTCTCCAACCACACTGCGACTTTAAAGACCGTGGTGTTACTAAACTCAATAAATACTTCTACAGAGATCACAGCTTGAAGCTCTGGCATTCCATTGAGAAGTAAGAGTCCAGTCACAATGCGCTCCTCTAGACTTACTATTTCTCGTCATCATTATGCAGCAAAATTAATTTACACCGAAATGTTATGTTTGCTTGACACAGCAAGTATTGACAGTTTCTCTTTTCCTTCTCGCCTACAGGTTTGTCTCCAGCATAGTGTCTCTATACTACAGTAGTGACAGTGAAGTGGAGCAGGATTCAGAACTTCAGGCATGGATTGACGATGTAGTTAAGGAGGGCTTTGCAGATGCTTCTAACTTTGGTTAGTTTCCTTAACAAACAATATATAATACTGGTATTATGTAAATAACTGTGGAGCAGTGGTGGTTCAGTGGTTATGGGTATGTGCTAAAACCTGAATAAAATTATGAAAAAATAAAAACATATTTATTTATTAAAACAGATTTGAGGTCATCTAAATGATCTAAATTGTACCACTGTGTCACGTTTCTGGGTTGTTGTGCGGCATAAACGCAGGAGGATCCAGGTTTTAAAGGAAACGATGTTTTATTAAACACAAAAAGGCAGGGAAACTCAACAAAACAAAGATACTTTCAATGAAACGGAAACTAAAACACGAATACACGAAACAAAAGACACTTAAACCAGGCAGACATTTACCAATATAAATTAACAGTTGCAAGACCACCCAGGAGAACTAAAACAAGCTATTTATAAAGAAACTAACGACCAACTCGGTTCAGGTGAGCGCCCCCTGGTCACCTGACCGAGTTGCCACATGGGAACTGAAGTTTAAACAAAGGAACTACAAACAAAAATCCCAGGGCGCTTTGGCGCCCTCTAGGGGTTATCCCTGACATAACCCCCCCTCAAAGGGCGCAACTCCGGGGCGCCACAGGAGGTCCACCCAGAGGCTTCCGCCCCTCTCACCCAGAGGCTGGCACCTATGGCCAGTTGTTCCGATGGCTTCATGCCCCCGTTGAAGCAGGGCGGCGGAGACGGAGGAGGCTCGCCGTCCTCTTTGACGCATGACCGCGGCGGCGGAGGAAGAGGATGGAGCTCGTGCTCCTCGGCGGCGCATGAAGGCGGCGGCGGAGGAAGAGGATGGAGCTCGTGCTCCTCGGCGGCGCATGAAGGCGGCGGCGGAGGAAGAGGATGGAGCTCGTGCTCCTCGGCGGCGCATGAAGGCGGCGGCGGAGGAAGAGGATGGAGCTCGTGCTCCTCGGCGGCGCATGAAGGCGGCGGCGGAGGAAGAGGATGGAGCTCGTGCTCCTCGGCGGCGCATGAAGGCGGCGGCGGAGGAAGAGGATGGAGCTCGTGCTCCTCGGCGGCGCATGAAGGCGGCGGCGGCGGAAGAGGAAGCTCGCTGTCCTCCACGGCGCACGAAGGCGGCGGCGGAGGAAGAGGAAGCTCGTGATCCTCAGCGGCGCACGAAGGCGGCGGCGGAGGAAGAGGAAGCTCGCTGTCCTCAACGGCGCACGAAGGCGGCGGCGAAGGAAGAGGATGGAGCTCGTGCTCCTCGGCGGCGCATGAAAGCGGCGGCGGAGGAAGAGGATGGAGCTCGTGCTCCTCGGCGGCGCATGAAGGCGGCGGCAAAGGAAGAGGAAGCTCGCTGTCCTCAACGGCGTACGAAGGCGGCGGCAGAGGAAGAGGAAGCTCGCTGTCCTCAGCGGCGCACGAAGGCGGCGGCGGAGGAAGAGGATGGAGCTCGTGCTCCTCGGCGGCGCATGAAGGCGGCGGCGAGGAAGAGGAAGCTCGAAGTCCTCAGCGGCGCATGAAGGCGGCGGCGGAGGAAGAGGAAGGAGCTCGTGCTCCTCGGCGGCGCATGAAGGCGGCGGCGGAGGAAGAGGAAGCTCGAAGTCCTCAGCGGCGCATGAAGGCGGCGGCGGAGGAAGAGGATGGAGCTCGTGCTCCTCGGCGGCGCATGAAGGCGTCGGCGGAGGAAGAGGATGGAGCTCGTGCTCCTCGGCGGCACATGAAGGCGGCGGCGGAGGAAGAGGATGGAGCTCGTGCTCCTCGGCGGCGCATGAAGGCGGCGGCGGAGGAAGAGGAAGCTCGCTGTCCTCAACGGCGTACGAAGGCGGCGGCGGAGGAAGAGGAAGCTCGCTGTCCTCAGCGGCGCACGAAGGCGGCGGCGGAGGAAGAGGAAGCTCGCTGTCCTCAACGGCGCATGAAGGCGGCGGCGGGGGAAGAGGAAGCTCGTCGTCCTTAGCGGCGCTGTGCATCGACGGAAGCTCGCCGTCCTCGGCAGCACTGTGCAGCGACGGAAGCTCGCCATCCTCGGCAGCACTGTGCAGCGACGGAAGCTCGCCGTTCTCGAAGGCACTGTGCAGCGACGGTAGCTCGCCGTCCTCGAAGGCACTGTGCAGCGACGGTAGCTCGCCGTCCTCGAAGGCACAGTGCAGCGACGGTAGCTCGCCGTCCTCGAAGGCACAGTGCAGCGACGGTAGCTCGCCGTCCTCGAAGGCACAGTGCAGCGACGGTAGCTCGCCGTCCTCGAAGGCACAGTGCAGCGACGGTAGCTCGCCGTCCTCGAAGGCACAGTGCAGCGACGGTAGCTCGCCGTCCTCGAAGGCACAGTGCAGCGACGGTAGCTCGCCGTCCTCGAAGGCACAGTGCATCGTCGGAAGCTCGCCCTCCTCTTCGACACATTGCAGCGGCAGCAGCTTGCTGTGCTCAGCGGCGCGGTGCAGCTTTGCTAGCAGCCCTTGGAGCCTGGCCACCTGCTCCCGCAGGTCACGAATGCGCTCTTCGTTTCTCAGAGCGCATCGCCGAAAGCTGCTCCAATAACTCTGGGAGGCTGCTCCCACCTGCACGTCCCGCTCACACTCCGCTCTTTTCCCGTTACGCCGTTTGGTTCCCCGGCTACCTTCCACGCCGGCTCCCCAAACTCCAAACATCGTTGCCCCCCCCAAAAAGAATCTCCCCGGGGAAGGGCTCCTCTGCTATGCCTCTTTTTAGGTCTTGCAATCTGTCACGTTTTCGGGGGTGTTGTGCGGCATAAACGCAGGAGGATCCAGGTTTTAAAGGAAACGATGTTTTATTAAACACAAAAAGGCAGGGAAACTCAACAAAACAAAGATACTTTCAATGAAACGGAAACTAAAACACGAATACACGAAACAAAAGACACTTAAACCAGGCAGACATTTACCAATATAAATTAACAGTTGCAAGACCACCCAGGAGAACTAAAACAAGCTATTTATAAAGAAACTAACGACCAACTCGGTTCAGGTGAGCGCCCCCTGGTCACCTGACCGAGTTGCCACATGGGAACTGAAGTTTAAACAAAGGAACTACAAACAAAAATCCCAGGGCGCTTTGGCGCCCTCTAGGGGTTATCCCTGACACACTGTATTGCTTTCAACAGCATTTATCCTTACACAGAGTAAAAAATATTATTAAGTCTTATAATTATTGTGTGACAGGGCTGCCTAATGAACTACAAAATAAGCAGGAACTGATCACACTATTGAGCGTGATAATTTTCACCAGCTCTGCACAACATGCAGCAATCAACAATTCACAGGTTAGTGACATATCAATATTGTATTGTTTTATAAAAATCAAGTTTCTTAGGAAAATGGGTTTTCCAGAATTTACACAAAAAATGTTGCTCTAGCTGCAATGTGCTCTTCCATGTTTAAATATTGACTTTGCTTTTTTTTTCTCTGATATTCTAGTTTGACTTTTGTTCATGGGTATTCAACACACCTTGCACCATGCGCCAGCCTCCACCCACGGACAAGGACAGTGTCACTATGGAGTTGATCATGAGCACACTTCCAGATATAAATCAGTCATGTATTATAGTGGCAATCACATACCTTTTAGGACAATTTCCGACATGCCCAGTGAGTCAACATTTCAATGAAACACTAAAAGTGGCCTGCTCCATCTGTTTAAGAAATATGTTTTTGCAAAGCAGGCTTAAAATAAAATGCAGTAATAAAGCACAGGATGTTGGCTGCAGGATTAAAGTAAACTTGATGGAATGATTGAATCCATCACAAAATCTTCTCATTGATTACCTACTATTATGTTTTAATTCCATTCATTACATGTGCTTACTATGTGCTTTTTAGTCTGTTTTTACAATTTGTTAATTTCTATTTTCACTCCTTTCTGCCCTCTGCCTTTCCATCATGTTCAGGTTCCTCTGGGAGAGTATGAGGAACAATATTTCACTGAGCCACCAGCCCAGGAGATGATTGAAAACTTCAAGCAGAATCTGAAAGCTATTCAAAAGGAAATCCTAAAAGAGATCGGGAATGTCAAACCGCAATATCTTTATCTGTGTCCTAGTCATGTAGAGAACAGTATTGCCATATAGGGAGACTTGAGAAACATAGAAATATTCTGCATTTTTAAAGACAGTGCCATGTTTATCATTTCTAAAAATGTAAAAGCTTTTTGACTACAATGGACTATAATAATATCAGTCCATAAATATGAATCCCACACTGAACCTTTTTTTTTTTTTAACCTGAGAATGCCATTATATATAATTCGCAATTATGCAATCTATGACCTACTTACAGTGGGTATTAAACTTCACAGAGTAAATGTGTTAGATGAAATGATTTGTCAATTCAAAGATGAGTTGATTCTCAACTACCCCTTTAAGTCCAATTTTATTAATAAAAAGAAAGGTCATGATGCAGATGGTGTGTCGAGGAATGTCTATGCTGCATTTTGGACAGAATTTCTAGATTGTTGAGGGGTCAGAAATGAGTGGGCCATCTCTGCCCCCAAAATGACAAGAGGATAAATGGAAAGCTGTGGGAAGAATATTGGCCACGGGTTTTCTAGACCAAGGCTACATTCCATTGCTTCAGCATTTACCACTGCACTGATATTCGGAAAACATGCTGTAGCTACTGATTGATGTTGTATCTGAGTCAATGTGAGATAGATCTCATACTGTAACTACTGCTTTACAGCTTGACAGTGATGGTCAGAATTAATTATTGGATCTATTGGATTGACAGGGAGTAAAAACAGTCCTAACAAGATAACCTTAAAGCAGTCCTTATTCAAGTAGCACAAAAACAAATAATTCAGCAACCAAAATATGCTCTGTAAATATGTAAGTAGTTGCAGCCAAACACCTGATGACCACATTAACCATACCAGCAAAGATACAGATAATGTATGATGACAAGAAACCAACGTCCAGAAAAGTCCTACGACACAAACTGAGAAAAAAGCCTTCAAATTCCGACAGCAGTATATACTGTGTATTGGATCAGGTGAGTCTGAGATCTGAGGAGAGTGAGGTGAGAATGCTGGGATTTCTGACAAGGTCAGATGTGTTACAAAAATTCAAGCTGTGTTTACAACTTTGGATGGACTTGCACATCGACCAGTTCCACACACCTGTGGATTGGTTTTGGAGTCACCTTGTACATACAACTCCTACCCAGAGCTATGTGTGGAAATGGAGAATGTACAGACCAACAACTACTACACTATGGATATTGTATAGTGAGACAATGCACTAACAGTAGGAAGTCAATGCTTAGGAAGCTCCTAAACTTTGGAATAGCCTTCCTGACAGTGTTCTGGGCTCAGACATAGTTCCCCAGTTTAAAAGTAAACTCAAAACACATCTCTTTAATCTAGCATACATGTAATTCATCATATAATCTCATACTCCATTACATCTATCCTAAATGGCAACTACGCTAATTCATCTGGAAGATTGTGCCAGCTTCAGTAGACAGAGGCCAATCCTACGAGGATCCTGAGGTTTGAAGCTACACATGCTGCTCCTGAGCTCCCAGTTATCCAGACCCCCTCTGCCCTCCATGTTAGGTACAACTGGACTTCATGTTCATTTAAATACCTTCTGTTATATTGAACTTCCAGCTACATAATACACGTTATATAATCCCTGCTATCCGTTATCACCCAAATGAGGATGGGTTCCCTGTTGAGTCTGGTTCCTCTCAAGGTTTCTTCCTATTGCCATCTCAGGGAGTTTTTCCTTTCCACTGTCGCCGTCATTCTTGGCTTGCTCATCAGGGACAATCTCATTATCTAGACACATTTTTCTCCCACATACACACTTCCATACGTTTTCTTTTCATTTTGTGAAGCTGACTTGAGATATTGCCCATTGTTAAAAGTGCTATATACTGTAAATAAAATTTAATTGAATTGAATTTAATAGAATTACCCATGTTTCCAAAAGCAGTATTATAGCACTTGTGGTACCAGTAATTTCTGGAAGTAACATACTGTAGTTAATTATCATTACACATTGCATGTAACTACCTACAAAGAATAATTATTTATTTATTTATTTATTTGTAGTGAAACATTAGTTTCACCAAGTTCACTTATGTATAATGATTTTATTTAGATTATTTACAGAAACCAATTGTTAGGAATGAGGGTAGAGACGGATGCAAATGCGTGTAACAGCAGAGGTTTATTGCTATACCAACAAACAATTCCAAAACGGTAATCCAAAAGGGAAGGTCAAAAACAGGCAAGATCAGGCGAGGTACAAACAACAATGGTAGGGTCAGGGCAAAACTCAAAATCCTTATTCAAAACCGTGGTCAAAAGCTGAATATCCAAAATGCAACTCCATTTGGTAAGTTTAGACGGGAAGGTACTAAACAATACTTTGCACTGTTGCAATGTTTTCGAGTGGCCTTTGTAATTGTGGGAAGTGAGGAACAGGTGAGTTCAATCAGAACTCCGGTGAACGAGACTGTGTGCATGCATGTTGGGTGTTGTAGTTTCCGGCGGCCATATTTGTAGTCCATGCTGCCTGCTGGGAAATGGAGTTTGAGACCTGTTCCTCTGGTTCTCTCACACCAATTTTCAGTCATATCCATTGTCATTTGAACAGTACAGTATAAGGAAAAGTGTTGCAAACAAGGAGTCATTTGCCTGAAATAGCTCTTTAATTACAAAAAGAGTAGCATATGTAAATATAGTCAATGTTACCTCAGCAATGTTGTCCACTTGCACCGTTATCATATTTTTGTCTTAGTAAAACTAAGATTTTGTTTATTTAGTTCTGTTTTTTTGGTTTGGTTGTAGTAATATAGTGAGGGAATGGTGGTGTCTAGTTAAAATGCCCAGCATCACATTAACACTTAAGAAGAGCCAGCAGTGCATAATGGGATCAATATCACTCATTCACTCATCATCTATATTGCTTAAGCCTGTATTCAGGGTCACGGGGGCCTGGAGCCTATCCCAGGAGACTTAAAGCACATGGCAGGGTACACCCTGGACAGGGTGCCAATCCATCACAGGGCACACACACACACACTCACTCATTCACACACTACGGGCAATTTGTGACCGCCAATTAGCCTACATAACCTACATGTCTTTGGACTGTGGGAGGAAACCGGAGTACCCGAAGGAAACCCACCAAGCACAGGGAGAACATGCAAACTGTTCTGCACACAGAGAATCGAGCCTGGCTGGGAATCAAACCCGGACCCTGGCGGTGCAAGGCAATAGTGCTAACCACTACACCACTGTGCCGCCTGGGATCAATATAACAATGATATTTTCTGATTATACTTTTACCTCCATTTACATTAAGATTTATGAGCAACAGAAATTTTAGATACTAATGTTTATCTATAATAAGAACTTAGAAAACTTTGTGCTCATTTTGTCTAGGCTGTGGCTTTTTCAAAAGTAAAATAATTTGGTAAGGCAAATATTGTAGAGGTTGCTGTAAAAGGGGCTAAATATAATGTTATGACTTTTATTTTATGTATTATTTCAGTTCTACTCAAGTGAGCTATTATACTGTTACATAATAAAAGTCCTGTCTTTTTTGCAGTTAATGTAAATTCACTGTTTTGTGGGGAACCAGTATTTGAGTTAATACATGTATTAAGTTATTATAAAACATACTTATAAAGTGTATATACTGTATACAGTTGGACAATGAAACACCTGGTTTTAGATCACAATAATTCATTAGTATGGTGTAGGGCCTCCTTTTGCGGCCAATACAACATCAATTTGGAATGACAGATAAAAGTTCTGCACAGTGGCCAGAGGGATTTTGAGTCATTCTTCTTGCAGAATAGTGGCCAAGTCATTACGTGATGCTGTGGGAGGAAAACATTTCCAGACTTGCTCCTCCAAAACACCAAAAAGTGGCTCAACAATATTTAGATCTGGTGACTGTGCTGGCCATGGGAGATGTTCAACTTCACTTTCATGTTTATCAAACCACTCTGTCACCAGTCTTGCTGTGTGTATGGGTGCATTATCATCCTGATACACAGCACCGCGTTCAGGATACAATGTTTGAACCACTGGGTGTACATGGTCAACCAGAATGATTCGGTAGTCGTTGGAGCCCATCTAGTACAAGTATTAGGCCTTGGGAATGCCATGATATTGCAGCCCAAACCATCACTGATCCACCTCCATGCTTCACTCTGGGCATGCAACAGTCTGGGTGGTACGCTTATTTGGGGCTTGCCTTATTTGGGTTTCCCGGATGTGGGGAAGACAGTGAAAGTGAACTCATCAGAGAGCAATACAGTACATGTTTCACATTGTCCACAGCCCAAGATTTTCGCTGCTGGCACCATTGAAACTGACGTTTGGCATTGGCATGAGTGAACAAAGGTTTGGCTATTTCAGCCTGGCCATGTACATTGACCCTGTGGAGCTCCAGATGAACAGTTAATTCTGCAGTGAGTTGGGCAGCTGTGGTTTTATGTTTTTTTAATACAATCCGGTTTAGCACGCGGATATCCCTTCTGGACAGCTCCCTCTTTCATCCACAGTTACTCCTGTTGGATGTGGTTCATCCTTCTTGGTGGTATGCTGATATTACCCTGGATACTGTGGCTCTTGAAACACCACAGAGACTTGCTGTCTTGGTCTCAGATGTGCCAGCGAGACACGCACCAACAATTTGTCCTTTTTTGAACTCTGATATGCCATAATGTTGTGTGCATTGAAATATTTTAAGCAAAACTGTGCTGTGATCAGTGACGATATGCTGTGTGTGTGTGTGTGTGTGTGTGTGTGTGTGTGTGTGTATATATATATATATATATATATATATATATATATATATATACACATACACAGTACAGACCAAAAGTTTGGACACACCTTCTCATTCAAAGAGTGTTCTTTATTGTGTTCTTTAGCCCAAACAAGTCTCTTCTGCTTCTCGCCTGTCCTTAGCAGTGGTTTCCTAGCAGATATTCTACCATGAAGGCCTGATTCACACAGTCTCCTCTTAACACACACACACACACACACACACACACACACACACACACACACACACACACACACACACACACACACACACACCTGTATCAGTCAACAGTTCAGACACAGCTTCTAATTCCATGGCCTTTTCTTATTTTTATTACTTAAAAATAATAGTAAAACAATGCTGAAGGCATCCATAATATGCAATAATCGTCTTTGAACAATTGATATTGACATGTGTCTGTTACATATGCTCTGTAAAGCTTTCATACCGGCTCTACTCTGAGGTGCTGCTTGTTAACTGGTAAAAGCAGCAGAGGTAAGTTTTGGTCTTGCTTTCTTGAGAAGGTCTTCATGTGAGCCGGACTAGACATCTGGCAGCCTTTGGTACACAAGGGCATGCGTGAGTGCTTGGGCACTGATTGTTAAAGCTTGTCGTGGCAAATTTTGTGAACTATACCTATTCTCCAAACACAAACCCAACACTTGCTTGAGTAATGAAAAAGCAAAGAAGTTTATTGCAACCAAACGTAAATGGACAGCACTGGACTGGCTAGCCAAAAGACAACAGACACCCCACGAAAATTCTCCTAACATTCCCAATTTTACATGATTTATATACCCTTACCTAGTAATTACCTCATTGTTTCATTGTTTGCTCCTCCTTAAGTCAAGTAGCTACTTAATATTCATTAGATGTATGTTAATTTTTTTTAGGCCCAATTGACTGGCACCTTCCAGGTACATAATTTCCCCCCTCTCATCTCATATTTATTCATGTCTGAGTAGGCCTTGAAAAATCTTATTTTCTTTTTTTTCCTTTTTTCGGAGAAAGTTTGGTTTGTTCCTTTTTTACCAACCAGACTATTGACCACTGCTGGTGAAGACTGTTTTTTTTTTTCGAGGCTGCAATTTTGAAAAATTCTTCCTTTTCGAGATGCATAAGTACTCTGTTCTTATTATTCTTATCATATCTTATTTGTCTTTAACTGTCCATAGTATGCCTCTAAATGTATAGAAATAATTTACCTATTAGTATTTTAATATTTGTTTTGATTATTTGTTTTAATTATACATTATACATAACCATACAAGTACTGTATGTGATTTTCTAATGATTTTGACACTATTCAGATCAGAATTACTTACATGATTCTATTTAGTTATGCATATATAGTAGACTATAATTGCTATAATTGTGTATAGTAGTTTTAATTATTAAAGATTCATTTCAGTTTTAGTATGCGAGTTATATACATTTTTGGAGGGCAATTTTCTGATTTTTCTTTGGGCCCATGTTCATAAAAATTCTCTCTTTGTTTAATTTTTAGCTTGCAGATCATCTCACCTGAAGATCCTTCTGAGAGCAGGTGCTTACACCCTGACTTACCCAAATCGCCAGAATCATCGCCTTATCAGACCACTTATTCTTCTGAGGAGGGTATTGCTGAGGATTAGTGATTAATTAGATTTTTCTTTCCTTTTTCCAAAATGATAAATGTTATGTATGTTGTTTTTGTTACTTTTTCCGCTCTTAAAAGCGGAAGCCTAGCTCTTTGCACTGTGTCCCAATCAAAGCAGAACCAAAAATTTATTTTTAGTTTTTGGATCTCTGTCTGCATTTTCTGTATTTTTCCACTTCAGTTAAGTTCCTCAAGTTCCTCAATTTCTTGCACTCTGTGTGTTCTTGGGTCACACTTTGAATACTTTTTTTGCTTGATTATCATTAGTTATGAGTATACTACTATAAAATAATATAAAAAGAGCAAATATTATTAATATATTTCTCTGCCAGTTATTCTTTTTTGTTAGTATCATTATTTTACTTATTGCTTTGTTTCCTATCCCTGCCTTCTGCCTGAATTTGCAGGCGCCTTTTCTTTTGCAGTGAGTGGATCACGGCCTCTCGAACAAAGGCCTTCTGGGTATTTGGTACCTCACACTTGAACACAATTGTAGGCCAATAAAATTTTTCCACTAGCTCTAAAAGAATATACATTTAGGCTTGTAAAAATAAGATAAAGTTCAATTGCTTCTTCTGGGGTAGTGGGTGGATTTAGATAGTTTTCTGACATTACTAGGCAACAAATGTCAAAAACAGTCTCATAATATGGATGTGGTCCTCTTGGCAGGCATTCCTCTCTATAGGCGTGTACTTGTTGATGTGTGTCTTAAGGTAGTCTGTAGTGTAAAGAAGCGTGTACAGTGTGATAGTTCCACAGCAACTTCATGCAGCTCCCTCTGGAGGAAAAAAAGATTCACTACAACTATCTCTTGCTTAATGTTCTTAAGACACGTTTACATTAAATTTCAAGTCTCCCTTTTATCTTTCAACCTTGAAATAGTTACTGGATGTTAAATTTAATAAACTTTGGGTTAGGTAAATAATAAGAAACACCTAACATCATTATACTACAGAAAATGTTTTTCAAAGCTAAACTGAACTACAGAATGATTAAGAATGATTAGAATGATTAAGCACCCAGTAGCTGGCTTTCGTGTCATAAAATAACAACTGACCATTGTTGTTGTTACTTAATTACCTAATGCTATATGTGTCATATTTTTGAAATCTCCAGTATTGTTCTAGGCTATAGAAAATAAATTACTAAACAAAAAACACTGGATTAGAATGTGTGTCCAAACTTTTGGACAAAGGGACGCAGGGAACACACACAAAGATGTGACCATTAAGAATGATTTTTTCCTGAGGAAGGCCACAATTCGTCTCGCAGAGACCATTTTAGAATTTAAATAAAAGGGTTGTGCTTCACAGAATTTCCGCCAGATGGAGCGAGGAAGGACTTTATCTAAAAGCCAGACCAAGTACAACAAAGAATTGTGTATAATAAGTTAGCGTAACATGGTGGTGTAGTGGTCAGCATTGTCACCTTGCACCTCCAGAGTCCAGGTTCGAGTCCTGGCCAGACTCGATTCCCGTCTCTGTTTGCATGAACTTTGCATGTTTGCCTGCAGAATTTGCTGTTATTAAGTGGAATCCATTCTTCCCTCCACTCGTACAATGTTTCCTGTGCCACTGGCTGCAGCAAAACCCCAAAGCATGATAGATCCACCCCCTTGCTTAATAGTTGGCAAGGTGATCTTTTCATGAAATGCTGCTCCTTTTTTTCTCCAAACATGCCTTTGCTGATTGTGGCCAAAGAGTTCTATTTTAACTTCATCAGTCCACAGCACTTATTTCCAAAACGTGTCAGGCTTCTGTAGATGTTCTGTTGCATACTTCTGACGTTGGATTTTATGATGGGGACGCAGGTAAGCTTTTCTTCTGCTGACTCTTCCATGAAGGTCTTGTTGAACGGTGCTCCACCACTCCTGAGTCTGCTAAATCTTCCTGCAGGTTTTTTGCAGTCAAATGGGGGTTTTGATTTGTCTTTCTTACCAGCATACGAGCAGTTCTCGCCGATAGTTTTCTTGGTCTTCCAGATCTCATCTTGACCTCCACAGTTCCCCTGAACTACCATCTCTTAATTACATTTCTCACTGTATTTGTAAAGCTTGGAAATTGCCATTTACTAATGACAGCTGTTGCCATGCATCAGATCTAACAAGCTGATTAAGGTCTGAAACCTTGTAAAAAGAATCTGAGATTCTGGAACTCTTAGAGTGCCCAAACTTTTGCACAGTGCCACAATAATGTTTTTTTTAATTTTTTTTATCTTTGTTCAATTTATGGCATAAGAAGTAACTATGCATCAATGTTTTCTGAAAAGATTGTGCATTTTTTCCATTTTAAAGAGAGACTGTGTTAACATCTTTTCAATTAAAAAAAATCACCAAAATCTGTCATTTATCAAGGGGTGCCTAAACTTTTGCATAAGACTGTATGTTGTCGACCATTTTGTTGTATTTTTGTGTTCATTGGATTAAACAAAAACATTTATTGTTATTTAATTGATGTTTTGTGTTACTCCATACTGTCATGTCTCATGCACTGAGGGCGGACGCAAACGCAGGTTGCACAAACACGTTCTTTTTATTAGGGGTTGAGTTCACAAAAAAAACACGAAGCACAAACAAAACATCAACAAAACAAACCAAAAGAACACTCCCCAGGCTGGGTATGATGCAGGCAGGCTGGTAGTGACAAAGTTGTCTTTACGAAAACTGAGTTCCACTGGAAACATGAACTTGAACAGAGGATGGCTGAGCTTCCCTCAGCCGCGACCTTGAACCTGGTCGTTTGCCAGCCTCGCCCTGCCGAAATACCTCAGTCCTGGGGGGAGAGACGACACGAACACTTTTCTATTACAAAAGGACATGAAAACAAGGTGTGCACAACGGTGAACGGACAGGTGTGTACGGGTTCGGCCGGCCTAAATAGAGACACAGAGGGAAGACACAGGGGAACTTAATTTGGTTTAAACAATGACAACAATTACACACGTAGACACACTAGGGGGGGACAAAGCGCCGGCTCAGTAATCCGGTGAACCCGATCTTTCTCTCCCGGACTGAGGTGGCACAGATGTGACACATACGAGAATCTTTTATGTTTTTTTTTTTTTTCTGGGTTGCTACAATATAATTTCATTTACAAAAACACTTGCAAAGAGAAAAAAAAGGGTTGGCAAAGCTGACACACAAAACACTCCCCCTACAGGTAATGTATGTCATGTGCCTGAAAACTTAACAGCTGCCTGTGCACTGCCGCGGCAGCTCGCAAGATCCCTTTCCTTGAGACGCTCTTTTATAATGGCCACATCTGCATATACAGTCACACGCACATTCACACACTACAGGCAATTTGGGAATGCCAATTACCCTACATGTCTACATGTCTTTGGACAGTGGGAAGATACCGGAACACTTTTTTTCCTTTTCTAAATCAGTGATTTTTTTTTTCTTCCTGACATGTTGGTGTTATATCTTTCACTTGGATGTTAAAAGTTGCACTGAGTAAATACAGCTGGATTTTTTTTTAAGAAGTCTGCCTTCATTTCAGGCTGCAGAGCAACAAAAAACTTTGTTATTTTAAAGTGAGGTGATTCGTTCTTATATCCACTGTATGTTTCTAGACAATGTTTTAATTTTATAGTCATTTAGTTTCATTTATTTCGGTATTATCTACTACAAATTTAAAGAACACAAAATTTAAGATGACCCAAAACCCTACCCTGTAAACCCGATTAAGTTGGCAAAACTCAAAATATTTGGGGTAATCAGTTACATATTGTTTTTAATTAATGATGTTTCCAATTTTAAGTAAACAGAACTATCAATTTTTGAGTTTGTTGAACAAATAAAAAAAATTGTTGCAGATCATCCAGCACAGGAATTAAACCCAGGCTTTCCGCATAGCAGGCAAAACACTTACCACTGCGCCACGAGGGCTCTATAGAGTTTACATTGGTGGAAGTTTTACTTAAGTTATTGTTACTTACGTACTCAAAATTATTACTCATTCAATTATTTAGGTTAACAGTATTCAATGTGTTTAATTACTTTGAGCATTAGGGTTTACAGTGTACACACGTAGGCTTTCTAATTACAAATGATAAAATCTAAAGGCTCACTGTGTTAACATTTACTTTGCTTAAATTCGATGCTAATAAAATTTTATTCTACATTTGTACTGTAATTATGAATTCGTTTAAGTACAATGTTACACTTGATTTTATCCGCTACTACGTGCAGCTCTAAAGGAGCAGCGGCTCATTAATCCTTGAGAGAATGAACTAAGATCTGACGCATCGGTCTATAGTTATATAGCGCTCAGTGGTAAAAGCCAGCAACTGCATACCGTCGCCGTGAGGTGCGGCGACAAAACTAGAAAACTGCTCGTCACACATCTGTATATACTGTGGAGTGCAAAGAAATCATTAATGTTCTAAAAGAGGTTAAAAAAGAAATAAAACATAAGGGCTCTCTTATGGGCTCTGTATGATTTCTAACAAGATCATCAGTGTTGTTATTGTCGGGAGAAGAATTGGAATGTTCCAAAATGCCCTCTCCTGACATTAATGCCTTGTTAATGCCTTGGTATCAATTCATAAGCGTCATTATCAAGTCATTATTGATTTTAAGAGCAGTTATGGAGTCCTTATCATTTTTTTATTATCTCCTTACTTGTTTGGTAGCATTTGGCAGCCAAAACAGTCATGATTAAACACGAGTGAAAGACATATTACAAGTTCAATGCACAATAAAAATGTTTTAATCTAAAATGTCTGTGGTTAATTGATAGCTTCCTTTGACAAATTTACAAAATAATTTTTATTCCTAAAATATGTGTGGTATAGCTGCCCACTTTTCAGAAAAACTTTGAGTGAGATATTTTAGGAGGACAGAGACCATTACAATATCTGCATTGAGGTTAATCATACACAAAACTGTGCATCACTATTTATATTCATGGCAACATTCAAAGGATAACACACTTGATTACATCGTGTGCTTAGTAGTGAGATTATTGATCCGCTTTCAGTCAAGGTGAGTTTCACAGGCCTGTCCCTTTGTTAAGCGCGCCCCACTGTCAGCGCACCTTATGCAGTGTGTGTGCGAGACGGCCTGCACTGAGTGGCCTGCCGTCACCCCTCTTTGAATAATACTATATCATTACCTCCACTGTTTTACATCAGGTGCATCTACGTGCAGCTTTTGTGTGCGATTGATGTCTTCACACAGCTGTGTGAGTTGCTAGTGCAGGCCCATGTCCAACAGAACAAAAAGTGCTTAATGGAAGAAACAAAATAAAAACTTCAATATTGTTGTAAGATTCTTGTCCCGAGAAAATGACTCGTCACATAAATGTATGCGAGGGGCTTTTGTATTATTTAGATAAACTCACAGTTGAACTAAAGACAACTAAAGACATTCAGTACACTAGAGTGTTTTCCTTTTAATTGAAATTTCAGTTTTTTCTTCTCAATTGTAACAGTTCAGGTTCTGCGGAAGTGTCATGTGGAATGTGTGGGACATTTGGGACGTAAAAACTTGTTAAAATTTTTTGTTTCACCCTGAGCGATTCCAGTCCTTGGGCACATAAAAGACATTCAAAAGGTTTAAGCTTTATGTTTGTCTGGAGTCGTTTTATGTCCGTTAGCTCAGTGACTTGTATGGGGCAAGTTAGAAAATAATTAATTGGTGTCCTCTTAACAATCTTAACAGTTGAGCCAGAAAGATCCGTTCACACACAGTTTGCCTCATGCTCAGGGACTTCCCTTTGGTATATTTTATTGACAATAAATAGTCTACAGTACGCATGCTATTCTGACAAGATACATAGTATAACTAAAGTTATAAATGTGAGAGGGTGAATCAAAGATTATCCATATCTTTTAGAAGATTTAATTTCTTGACATAATCTCCTTGCTTTTCAATACAATTTGTCCATCTGTCAACAAGGTTCTGTATTCCCTCATTAAAAAATGTTTTAGGCTGAGCTGCAATAAACAGATGCACCTGTCTTCACTTCTTCGTTAGAATTGAATCTTTGCATCAGAGTGACTAATGAACTGATATAACATGTTCAAACCTGCACAGCCTTGAATGGAAAGCGCTGATAAAACAGTGTGGCCAACAGAAGATTTAATATAACCAGAGTGCAGATAATTTTTGACTCACCTTCGTAATATATACATAATATAATTGCGTTTATAATTTGGTGTCAACCCCGCCTCATGCCCTAAGCCTCCTGCAAGCGACCCTGAATACCTGTCTTATGTGTGTGTGGCAAGGTGAAGAGGGCGGGGCTGGCTTGAACTCCGCCGATCCCCTGATTTAACAACTGTAGCCAATTACACCACCTTGGGAATTGTACCCAAGGAAATAAACAACCCTAGTTATTAAATTAACTAAGGCACCCAGGATCGTTCACTGAACAGGCAAGAGGCGTGGATTTCGTACACAAACGTTTATTCACTCACAGACAATCATACACAATATAGCAATTCAAAATTTATTTATAACAATTGTAAAAATAGTTGCAACATCAAGGATATACTACACCAAGAATGATACACATTAAAATATATAATCAAAATAGAGCTGGAGCATACCAGTGGCTAAGCAGACCAAGAAAGAGAGAATGGGATTAATATCCCGACAGGAGTCACTCCAAACACACGTGAATCACAACCCCACACAATTCACTGTGACAATCGGCACAAGCGGTTGACCAATACGCACACGAGACAGGGAAACCAACCCCAACACGTCGTACTGCCACCACCTTTAGCTCACAGCTCCACAAGATTGAAAAATTTAGTTGAGATAAAACATTACTAGAAAAATAGAAAAGAGAAAGAAGGGAACAAACATACAATTTAAAAGCAAGTTATCAGATGGCCTCCCTTCAAGCAAGCTTTCACCTACAGCCATACCAGCCTGAGAGTGCCCCAGCTTGTCTGATATTAAAAGCTAGGCAGGCTTGGGCCTGGTTAGTGCATGGATGGGAGTCCACCTGGAAATACCAGGTGCAGTAGTTTTTTTTTAAATTAAATATTTAACAAAAATAATTTTAATTGTTCAAATAGGCCTCCCTTCAAACCAGCCTTCACCTACAGCCATACCAGTCTGAGAGTGCCCCAGCATGTCAGATCTTGAAAGCTAAGCAGGCTCGGGCCTGGTTAGTACTTGGATCGGAGACCGTCTGGAAATACCAGGTGCAGTAAGCTTTTCAGTTTTATTTCTCACATAGTTTTTTCTTTTTTAAATAAAATTTTCAAAAATTTATTTTTATTGTTCAAATAGGCCCTCCTTCAAGCCAACTTTCACTTACAGCCATACCAGTCTGAGAGTGCCCCAGCATGTCTGATCTTAAAAGCTACTGTAAGCAGGCATGGGTCTGGTTAGTGCTTGGATGGGAGACCACCTGGAAATACCAGGTGCAGTATCCTTTTCAGTTTTATTCCTCATATAGTTTTTTTCTAAATAATATTTAAAAAATAATTTTAATTGTTCAAATAGGCCTCCCTTCAAAAGAGCTTTCACGTACAGCCATACCAGTCTGAGAATGCCCCAGCATGTCTGATCTTGAAAACTAAGCAGGCTTGGTCCTGGTTAGTACTTGGATCGGAGACCGTCTGGAAATATCAGGTGCAGTAAGCTTTACAGTTTTATTCCTCAATTAGTTTTTTTTTAAACAATATTTTCAAAAATTCATTTTAATTGTTCAAATAGGCCGTCCTTCAAGCCAGCTTTCACCTACAGGCATACCAGTCTGAGATTACCACAGCTTGTCTGATCTTGAAAGCTAAGCAGGCTTGGTCCTGGATAGTGCTTGGATAGGAGACCACCTGGAAATACCAGGTGCAGTAGGCTTTTCAGTTTTATTCCTCGTATAGGTTTTATTTTTTATAATTATTATTTCTTTTCTTAATAATATTTTAAAAATAATTTTAATTATTCAAATAATACTCTGTTCAACACAGCTTTCACCTGCATGTCATACCAGTCTGAGAGTGCCCCAGTTTGTCTAATCTTGAAAGCTAAGCAGGCTTGTGCCTGGTTAGTGCTTGGATGAAAGACCAGCTGGAAATACCACGTGCAGTAGGCTTTTCTGTTTTATTCCTCATATAGTTTTTTATTTATTATATATTTTTAAAAAATCATATTAATTGATCTATAGGCCTCCGTTCAAGCCAGCCTTCACCTACAGCCATACCAGTCTGAGAGTGGCCCAGCTTGTCTAATCTTGAAAGTTAAGCAGGCTTGGACCTGGTTTGTCCTTGGATGGGAGACCACCTGGAAATACCAGGTGCAGTAAACTTTTCAGTTTTATTCCTCATATAGTTTTTTTTTGTTTTTTTTTCTTCTAAAAAATGAAACAAAAAAAAACATTTTAATTCTTCAAATAGGCCTCCCTTCAACCCAGCTCTTGCTTAAGGTCCTACCAGTCTCAGAGTGCCCGATCTCGTCTGATCTTGGAAGCTAAGCAAGCTTGGGCCTGGTTAGTACTTGGATGGGAGACCGCCTGGGAATACCAGGTGCTGTAAGCTTTTCAGTTTTATTCCTCATACACACGTGGACAAAATTGTTGGTACCCTTCGGTCAATGAAAGAAAAACTCACAATGGTCACAGAAATAACTTTAATCTGACAAAAGTAATAATTTTAAAAAATTATATGAATGTTAACCAATGAAAGTCAGACATTGCTTTTCAACCATGCTTCAACAGAATTATTTACAAAAATAAACTCATGGAACAGGCCTGGACAAAAATGATGGTGCTGTAAGCTTTTCAGTTTTATTCCTCATATAGTTTTTTTTTCTTCTAATAAAAAAAAAACAAAAAACATTTTAATTGTTCAAATAGGCCTCCCTTCAACCCAGCTCTCGCTTACGGCCATACCAGTCTGAGAGCACCAGAGGGCGCTGTTGCACTAGATTGAGAACGGCTGCCAAAGGTGGGAAAGGCCCACCGAATATTGTTTTTAAAGTTTTTTTTTTTGGTTTAATTTTTATTTAAAAATACTGTTACTTTAACTCCCCTGCAGTTCACTGACGAACACTTATGGGAGGACAATAAAATACAAGGAGATTCACGGGAGGACGGCGTGGAAGCGGTAAGAGATGGAGAGGGGCACGGACAGGAGGAGAGAAGGCGGACGGAGGAAAGAGACGGAGAAAAAAGACAGCAGAAGGACATAAAAGACATAAATAAGCACGAAGAGGAGATGGAAGACAAGGGGATAAGCGGAATAAAAAACAAAGCAAGGACTGGAGAGAATGGACAGGAGGAGACAAGGCGAATGGAGGAGGAAGACGGAGGAAAAGAACTACAAAAAGACATAAAGGATTTAAATAAGCACGACGAGGAGATGGAAGACACAGGGGCAAGCGGAATAAAAAATCAAGCAAGGACTGGAGCGGTAAGAAAAAAGGCTAAAATTTTAAATATTGAGAAAGTACTGAAAAAACTGAGAGAGAAAAGGTTGACTTTGAAAATGGACTACTTAAAAGAAATAGGAGCAGATGTGAATATGATACAGGAGGAGATAGAGGAACGAAAAGATTGATGGAGAGAGCGATGTGGTGGATACTATTTTTGTTTGCAGCGATGATTTTGAGATGTGCGTCAATTGATGTAAGAGGACTAAAGAATGAACTGAAATTTGAAAGAGTTTTAACAAGTAGTAAGAATGTGGATATGTTATGTATACAAGAAACAAACTGGGACGATGAATGTGTAAAGACGTTTAAAAACAAGTGGGACGGAACGATTTATTTTAGTAACGGTGATAAAGAGAGAGGGGGTGGAGTAGCAATTTTAACAAAAAGAGGAGTGTGTGAAAATGGAAAAGTTATCATGAGGGACACAAGAGGTAAATTAATTGCAATCGAAATGGAAATAGAAAAAGAAAAGACATACATATATAACATACATGCACCAAACGAAGACAAAGAAAAAAAGGAGTTTTTTTAAAAAGAAATAGCGTCGAGTTTAAAAAAAGAAAAGAACACAATAATACTGGGAGATTTTAACACGGTAATGGAGAAAATAGATATCGGGGATGGAATGGTTTTTAAATCAGATCAAGGGAGAAACGAATTAAAGAGAATAATAACGGATTTTAAATTGGTTGATGTGTGGAGAGACAGGAACAGAGAAAATAAAGTGTTTTCAAGAAGACAAATAGTACAAGGAATGCTGAAACAAAGTAGAATAGATATGATGTTATGTACAGAAGATTATAAACAAAACATAAAGAATGCTTTCTATCAGAATACAACATTTAGTGATCACAGCTTCTTATTCATAAATATAGATTTAACTAAAATAGAGAGAGGGCCAGGAACCTGGATTTTAAATAGTGAAATTTTAAATGACAGCTTTTATTGTAATACTGTAAAATCTATAATTGAATGGAATAAAAACAAATACATTGTTTGAAGAAGATAAAAGAATTTGGTGGGGTAATGTTAAATATGACATAAAACAATTTTCAATTAGACAATTAGTCATAGTAAAATAATACAGAGAGTTAAAAGAAAAGAAGAACAAGAAATAAGAAATAAATTGAACCAGGAAATAGATAAAATAAATAAAAGTGAAGGTAAAATACAGGAAATGTTAGTGCTACGAGATAAATTAAACAAAATAGAAGAAGAGAAATGTAAGGGAGCGATATTAAGGAGTAAAGCGAAATACGCGGTAGAAGGGGAAAGAAGTGCACAATTCTTTTTTGGCCTGGAAAAGAACAGACAGAAGGCACAGGAAATAAAGGAAATCGTCAGGAAAGTTAGAAAAGGAAAAGGAGGGAATATTGAAAACAGTGAAGGTGTTTTATGAAGATTTATTTAGGAGCAGAGGAACAGACCAAAGTCATAGGGAGGTTTTATTTCAACAAATTACAGAAAAAATAACGGAAGAAAATAGGCAGATATGTGAGGAAGAAATAACAGAGGAAGAGATAGACAGAGTGATAGGAAAGCTGAGTAATGGGAAAAGTCCGGGATTAGACGGAATTACAAGTGAATTTTATAAAAGATTTAAAGGAATCCTAATACCGATACTGTCAGGGGGTACCACCAGAGGGCGCCAAAGCGCCCACAGACTCCATTTTGTGTTTCTGTTTTCATTTGTAGTTTTGATGGACTCAAATCCCCAGAATGCACCTCGGTCAGGTGATGTGGCGCTCACATGAATTGAGGTTGCTAATTAGCTTTGCTCATTAGTTTTGTTATAAATGTTCCTGAGTTCTGTGAAGTCTTGTCTTGCATCTGTTCGTCTAAGGTTACTGTTTGTTCTGGTATGTTGTTTGGCTCTGTGTTCTCCTTGTTCTATGTTCTTCTGGTTCTCTGTGTTCTTCCTAGCTGTGTTCTTTCTGGCTCCATGTTCTCCTGGCTCCATGTGCTCCTGGTTTGTCTGTCTCCTAGTCTGTCTGTCTGTCTCCTAGCCTGTCTATCTCTCAGTCTGTTTGTAATGTCTAGTCTGTGTAGCTCCGTGTTTAGTGTATCCTGGGTTTAAGTTCATGTTCTGTTCCTTTTGTTCCCATTGTTTTGTGTGATTAAAATCCTTTTGTTCACACCACCTCTGCTATAATGCCTTTCTTTCGTCCGGCAAGCAGTAACCGTGACAAATACTGGAGCAAATGTATGACGAGATATTTAAGAAGAAAGAGTTAAGCGAATCAATGAAGATGGGTGCAATTAAGTTAATATGTAAGAAAAAAGGGGAAGAAAATGATTTAAATAATTTTAGGCCAATAACATCATTAAATGTGGATGTAAAAATTATCAAATTTTAGCAAATCCTTTAAAGACAATTTTACCAGAAATAATAAAAACTACTCAAGCGTACGCTGTTGAAGGAAGAGATATAGCAGATACGGTGTGTAATATACGGGACACGTTACGGTAGCTAAAAGAAAAAGGGAAGGGGGGCTACTTAATCAGTTTAGATTTAGAAAAAGCCTTCGACAGAGTAGAGCATGAGTATTTATTTGGAATAATTGAAAAATATGGTTTTGGAGAATTTTAGAAAATGGATTAGAATTTTATATACAGATATTGTGGCATGTGTCAAGTGTAATGGTTTTATAACAATGTTTTAAGCTAACAAGATCAATTAGGCAGGGATGCCCCCTGTCTGCACTGCTGTACACACTAACGGCAGAGCCGGTTGGACTAGCCATAAAAAGGGAGCGTGCAATAAAAGGAATAACAATTGAAGATTTTAGAAGTGAACCCATATATCAATATGCGGACGACACAACGCTGTTGGTAGAGAACATACAGAGTGTCGAAGAGGCAATGAGGATTGTAGAAAAATACTGTAAAGGGTCAGGAGCAAAAGTAAATGTTGAAAAAAGTGAATGTATGAGGGTGGCAGGGGTAGAACGCTTACCACAACAGATACCATTTAAGGAGAATAAAGATAGTGTTAAAATATTAGGAATTGAAATAGGATTAAATGAAGAAAAAACTAATGATTTCTTATGGGAACGAGTATTAAAAGGAATAGAGAAATGATTAAACTTTTGGAAGGGGAGGTTTTTAACCCTAAAAGGAAAAGTTTTAATAGTGAATGCTTTGCTACTATCCAAGATGTGGTATGTTTTAAGCGTAACCTCATTGCCTCAATGGGTTTTTAAAAGATTCAAAAGTTGTGTATTGGATTTTTTTATGGGGAGAAGGGAGGAAAAAATTCCTTATGATACTCTAATTGGGGGAGTAGAAGAAGGAGGATTAGGATTAGCAGATATTTTATTAAGAATGAAGAGTGCAAGAGCAAAAAAAACGATGAAAAAATTCTTAGATATAAATAAAACAGAAACATGGAAAATGGTGATGAAGTATTATATAAAAAAAAGTGTGGAGATTTTAAAATGGGACGAAGTGTTTTATGGATGAAAACTTCTAAAGATATCACAAAAAATATACCAAGATTTTATCAAGAGGTTTTAGAAACATGGACCGAAATGTGTGAGAATGTAACAATCATACCAAATGGAAGGAGACAAATGTTGAATCAGCCAATTTTTAACCACATGAACATCATGAATGGTGAAAAGTTGATCTTTTATTAAAAAAAAATGGTGGAGACATGGATTAAGACAAATAAAAGATATATGAAGTGAAAGAAGGATTTTTGCCACTGCAAGCAATAATAGATGCACTGACGGAGGGAGGTGAGGAGGAAAGCAGGAAAAAACTAGTTGAACAATATGACAATTAAAAACAATATACCCAAAGAATGGATTAAAAAGATAGACGGCAAACAGGACGAGGATGAAATAGAACAACCAACCATATATTTTAAAAAGAAAACAGTGGGGAATACACTAATAGAAGAATGTAAAGTGAAAGATTTTTATGTTGCTTTTAGAACAATGGCGTTTGTGAAACCTGTTGCAAATACATTTTGGAAAATAAGATATGAAGGGTTGGAAGAAGAAAATATATGGGGAAATGTAAGAATAATATATATAGAACCAATTTTAGAAGATTTTACATTTTTATTGAGACACAATACAATATTAACCAGAATGCGATTGTGTAAGGCGGGGTTAGACACTGATATGAAATGTCAAGTTTGTGAACAACAAGACGAGGGGTTGCTACATCTTTTCTTTTACTGTGAAAAGTTAAAAGCCTTCATGAGAGAAATGAAAAGCATGGCAAAAAATATTTTAAAATCGAAAGAATGGGAAAGATTATTTTTATTTGGAGTAGAAAATAAAAAATGTAATTTAAAGGCTTTTAACTTTATTCTGGCAGTAGCAAGACAGGCCATATGGGTGAGAAGGAATATTATAAGGTATGAGAAAAGATATGTGGAGGTTTGGCAAATTTTTAGAAACAAGATGAAACAGATAAATAGAGAACTAAGAAAATATGTGCTAGAAAATTAGATTTGTGATATGATGATTGATGTTTTAACAAAGTATGCAGAAAAACTTGTTTGATTAACAAAAAAATCATTAACTGGAAGTGTGTGGCGATTTTAGCTTTTACAGTTTTAAAACCTTAGTTTTTATTTTTATTTATTTTATTTTTTTTTTATATTGAGTAGAAAAATGATTTTATGATCATAGGACATGCTTTTAGATGTGTGATGGAAGCAAAATTAAGCTAATGTAATGTTTTATAAACAAAAGGCTAATTTTACTTTTGTATGCTACAAAATGATGGAAATGTGTTGAAGTCATTGGAAGACTTGTATGTTGTTTTTATGTAAACGGTTTGTATTATGCATGTGATAAATAAAAAAAGAAAAGAAAAAAAAAAAAGAGTGCCCCATCTCGTCTGATCTCAGAAGCTAAGCAGGCTCGGCCCTGGTTAGCACTTGGATGGGAGACCCCCTGGGAATACCAGGTGCTGTAAGCTTTTCATTTTTATTCCTCATATAGTTTTTTTTTTTCCTAATAAATGAAAAAAAAACAAACATTTTAATTGTTCAAATAGGCCTCCCTTCAACCCAGCTCTTGCTTAAGGCCATACCAGTCTGATATGTTCAAACAGGCCTCCCTTCAACCCAGCTCTCGCTTAAGGCCATACCAGTCTGATCGTGCCCGATCTCGTCTGATCTCGGAAGCTAAGCAGGCTCGGGTCTGGTTAATACTTGGATGGGAGACCGCCAGGTGCTGTAAGCTTTTCAGTTTTATTCCTCATATAGTCCCCCCCCCCCCCAATAAATAAACATTTCAATTGGTCAAATAGGCCTCCCTTCAAGTCAGCTCGTCTGATCTCGGAAGCTAAGCAGGCTCAGGCCTGGTTAGTACTTGGATGGGAGACCGCCTGGGAATACCAGGTGCTGTAAGCTTTTCAGTTTTATTCCTCATATAGTTTTTTTTTTTTTTTTTTTCCCCGTAATAAATCAACACTTCAATTGGTCAAATAGGCCTCCCTTCACATCAGGTCGTCTGATCTCGGAAACAAAGCATGCTCGGGCCTGGTTAGTACTTGGATGAGAGACTGCCTGGAAATACCAGGTGCTGTAAGCTTTTCAGTTTTATTCCTCATATAGTTTTTTTTTTTTTTTTTTTTTTTTTTCCCGTAATAAATAAACACTTCAATTGGTCAAATAGGCCTCCCTTCACATCAGGTCGTCTGATCTCGGAAGCAAAGCATGCTCGGGCCTGGTTAGTACTTGGATGGGAGACCGCCTGGGAATACCAGGTGCTGTAAGCTTTTCAGTTTTATTCCTCATATATATATATATTTTTTTCCTAATAAAAAAAAACAAACATTTTAATTGTTCAAATAGGCCTCCCTTCAACACAACTTTTTGTGTTTAACACTAAAAGGCAAAGTTTTAGTGATTAACGTCCTAATGCTTTCCAAAATGTGGTATGTATTAAGTGTAACATCACTGCCCTTAAAAGTGTACAAAAAAGTAAAACAAATTGTATTACATTTTTTATGGGGGAAAGGAAGAGCAAAAATAGCATATGACACACTAATTGGAGAAATCGATCAAGGGGGATTAGGATTGCTAGATCCCCTTCTAAGAATGAAAAGTTTAAGAGTAAAACTGGTTAAGAGATTCTTGGATAAAGAAAATACAGCCTTGTGGAAGGAAGTTTTTTTTTTACATAATGAAGTGTGGGCATTTTAATATGGGATGCAGTATTTTATGGATGAAAACAAAAAACTATATGACTTATGGAATACCAGAATTCTACAAAGAAGTACTGGGAGCATGGGGGGAATTTTTAAGTAACATTAAAACGATACCCAGAGGTAGAAATCAGCTACTGGATCAACCGCTATTTTTAAATAATAATATTAGTAAAGACAATAAAGTTATCTATTTTAAAAGGTGGTGGGAGGGAGGTTTAAGACAAGTGAAGGACATTTTATATGAAGTAAAAGAAGGATTTTTACCAGTACAAGTAGTAGTAGATGCAGTTAATGAAACTGGGGAAGAGTTTAAAAAAGAAACACTGAGAAACCAATACGAACAGGTAAAAGGTGCAATACCAAAAGAATGGATAAACAGAATAGGAGGAAAGGAACAGGAACCAGATGGAAGCGAATATCCCGAAGTTTATCTTAGGAGGAAAAATGAAGAAACTATCGGCTTTAATAATGGTAAAATCAACGAATTTTATGTTTTTTTTAGAGATAGTGTATTTATTAAACCAGTTGCAAATAAATATTGGAAAGAAAGATATGAGATGATAGAGGACAAGATTATATGGAAAAACGGGAGGATGAAATATGTTAACCCAACCCTAGAAAAATGTAACTTTTTACAAAGGCACAACTGTATTTTAACAGAGATGAGACTATTGGAAATAGGAATGGAAACAAGTGCAGTATGCAGTGTGTGTAATTTAAAAGATGAAGGCTTACTACATCTATTTTTCTATTGTGACAAATTAAAAGACTTTATGGACAAAATGAAAAAGGTTGCAAAAAAATGATGGAGAGTTACAATGAGGACATGACACAGAAAGAATGGGAAATTTTATTCCTTTTTGGACTAAATACTGGAAGATGCAATGTCTATGCCTTGAACTTGATGTTGACAGTGGCAAAACACTCGATCTGGACGAGAAGGAATGTTACAAAATACAAAAAGGTGGAAGCAGAACTGTGGACAATTTTTCGGAAAAAACTAGAGCACTCAATGAACATGTATCATTATTTCTTGATGACCGATAAAATTGAAATGTTTGAAAAATTGATTGTTAAAAATAACCCATTTGCAAAATACACTGTAGACGGTTTTGAAATGATAATGTAAATTAAAAAAAAAAAAAAAAGAGTGCCCGATCTCGTTTGATCTCGGAAGCTAAGCAGGCTCGGGCCTGGTTAATACTTGGATGGGAGACCGCCTGGGAATACCAGGTGCTGTAAGCTTTTCAGTTTTATTCATCATATAGTTTTTTTTTTCCAATTTAAAAAAAAAAAAAAAAAAACATTTCAATTGTTCAAATAGGCCTTCCTTCAAACCAGCTCTCGCTTAAGGCTATACCAGTCTGAGAGTGCCTGATCTCGTCTGATCTCGGAAGCTAAGTAGGCTCGGGCCTGATTAGTACTTGGATGGGAGACCGCCTGGGAATACCAGGTGCTGTAAGCTTTTCAGTTTTATTCCTCATATATATATATATATTTATTTATTTATTTTTTTCCTAATGATTAGTACTTGGATGGGAGACCGCCTGGGAATACCAGGTGCTGTAAGCTTTTCAGTTTTATTCATCATATAGTTTTTTTCTTCTTCTAATAAATAAAAAAAAAACATTTCAATTGTTCAAATAGGCCTTCCTTCAACCCAGCTCTCGCTTATGGCCATACCAGTCTGAGAGTGCCTGATCTCGTCTGATCTTGGAAGCTAAGCAGGCTCGGGCCTGGTTAGTAATTGGATGGGAGACCACCTCGGAATACCAGGTGCTGTAACCTTTTCAGTTTTATTCCTCATAAAGTTTTATTTATTTATTATTTTTTTAAAGAATAATAATAATAAAAATTATTATTATTATTATTATAATTTTATTGTTCAAATAGGCCTCCCTTCAAGCCAGCTTTTACCTAGAGCCAGATCAATCTGAGAGTACCCAATCTCATCTGATCTTGAACGCTAAGCAAGCTTGGGTCTGGTTAGTACTTGAATGGGAGACTACCTGGGAGTAACAGGTGCAGTAAGCTTTTCAGTCTTATTCCTCATATAGTTTTTTTTTTTTTTTGAATATCTTTAAAAATCATTTTAATTGTTCAAATTGGTCTCTCATCAAGCCAGCTTCGACCTAGAGCCAGACCAGTATGAGAGTGCCCCAAGCTTGTCTGATCTTGAATGCTAAGCAGGCTTGGGCCTCGTGCTTGGATGGGAGACCGCCTAGGAGTACAACGTGCAGTAAGTGTTTCAGTTTTATTACTCATGAAGTTTTTTTTTTTTTATTATTAAGAATATTTTAAATCATTTACATTTTTCAAATCGGCCTCCCTTTAAGCCAGCTTCACCTATAGCCATACCATCGCATCTGTTCTTGAAAGCTAAGCAGGCTTGGGCATGTAAAAGTGCAAAGTAAACAGTTCTGAGTAGTCATATTGAACATTGTTTGAAACACTGTGTGACCTAAAATAGAAAATCTGATTATAGAGCACTACGTCCAATCACACAATATTGTAAAAGTGAAACAGCTGCTGTTTATGTCATTGTGATATGGATTCTGCCTGTTTTGCCACGGTCCTTCCACTAGGGGCGCTCAACGAATCCACCGAATCCTTGGTCTCATGAACACACGCCGAGTCTCTCGGATTCGGCTGTTTCACTCCGTGCTGAGAGTCCCGCGGATCCGCTGAGTCCCCCGGTTCAGATTAATCAGACGAATCAGTACCCGCTATTTTGAGGGTCTCACGATTCTAATTTGTTTAGAAAACTTCCTGCACACTCAGTCAGCCACTTGTTCCTACAGTTACTAGATAACAACTACTTAGAACTACTGAATTGTGTAATTATCCGTTTGTATTTATGTATGTTGTTGTTAGCAACAAGATAACTTAGGACTCAACTGTAGTAAATGAAGAGAAGGATTTGTGATTAATATAAAGGATCGGGTTATTTAACCCGGATGAATCCGGATTCGCTCATCTCTAACTGGTAATGATACTCTGGAAACATAGTTCAGAGACGAGAATATAAAATCCACATCATATCCACAGCATTTAAATGGTCTCTCAGTCTGGTTCAGTGGGCCACAAACAGTCATTGCTAAAGAAGCTGGCTGTTTACAGAGTGCTGTATCCAAGCACATTAATGGAAAGTTGAATGGAAGGAAAAAATGTGATGTGTGAAAAGGTGAAAAAATGTGAAAAGGTGCACATGCAACAGGGATAACCGCAACCTTAAATGGATTGTGAAACTAAGGCCATTCAAGAATTTAGGGGAGATTCAACATGAGTGTACAGCTGGAGTCAGTGCTTCAAGAGCCACCACACACAGATGTATCCACAACATGGGCTACAACTGTAACATTCCTTGTGTCAAGCCACTCTTGAACTAGAGACAACGTCAGAGGTGTCTTATCTGGGATAAGGACAAAAAGTCCTCTTTTCAGATGAAAGTAAATTTTCCATTTGATTGGGAAATCAAGGCCCCTGTGTCTGGAGGAAGAGAGCAGAGGCACAGAATACAAGTTGCTGGAAGACCAGTGTAAAGTTTGCAGTCAGTGGTGGTTTGGGGAGCCCTGTCAAGGTCAGCGCAGCCGTCTACCAGGAAGTTTTAGAGCACTTCATGCTTCCCTTTGCTGACCAGCTTTAAGGAGATGCTGATTTCATTTTTCAGCAGGACTTGGCACCTGCCCACACTGCCAAAAGTAAAAATACCTGGTTTGATGCACCTGCTTGATGCACCAGAAAACTCATCCGACCTAAACCCCATAGAGAGTCTGTGGGGTACTGTGATAAGGAAGATGCAAGACACCAGACCCGACAACACAGAAGAGCTGAAGGCCGCTATTAGAGCAACCTGGGCTTCCATAACATGTCAGCAGTGCCACAATTCATGCAAAGTGAGCCCTGACCAAGTATTGAGAGCTGTAAATGTGCATACTTTATTCATTTATTTATTTTATTTGTCTTAAGTAATATTAAAATTTTCTGAGATACCGAATTTTGGGTTTTCGTTAGTTGTAAGCCATAATTATCAAAATGAAAGGAAACACTTGAAATATATCAGTCTGTGTGTAATGAATCTGAATAATATGAGTTTCTCATTTTGAATTTAATTACAGAAATAAATCAACCTTTTGATTATATTCTAATTTATTGAGATATATATTTTATAACCCTGTATATATTTTATTGGAGTCATGCAGTGCTTCAGTGCCTTAATTTCTGCAAACCACTAGATGTCGCTGTGCCTTTTGAGATCAATGCTTCAAATCATTTTGACACAAATTTAAAGAAAGTCCCAATGATTTACAAGGCTTCATTCTCCCATCAGTAGATGATTCCAACCAGCCCATTTTTGGGCTGGGAATCTTTTGATTAACAAAGGAGTTAAATGGGTTGTTTCTGTCTGTCTGTTCCTTTAGTGGCACAATGGCTTGGTGGTTAGCACTGTTACCATTTCCCACCTCAGGGTCTGTTTGCATGTTCTCCTATGCTTGGTGGGTTTCCTCCTGGTGCTCTGGTTTTCCCCCACAGTTAGACAAGCTGATTAGGCTAATTGGCATTCCCAAATTGCCCATAGTCTGTGAATGTTGACCAGAGGTCCTACCAGGGTAGGAAAATAGGAACAAATACAATAGTAATTACCATAGAAATATGCAAACCATAGTCTGTCATAGTCTGTTATATATATACACATACACATACATATGCATATATACACATACACACACACACACATACATACACACACATGTAAATCTCTGCCTGCTGAAGTTAAGGAAAAACATGACAGGAAAGTAAAATGAATAAATAAATTCTTTTAAAATAGACATTCAGAGTTTTCTGCAAAAAACAATGGAGAGGTTCCCAGAGTTTCCAGAATTTGTCCGACCTATGATTGAGATCATAAGTTAATTTCTCCAGGGGAAGAAAAGATGACAGCTGGCATAACCACATAGTAACAGTTGGGACCTGGGGTGTGGACCACTTCAACAGAATGCATTTTTTTTTTGGCAAAAATGAAAGTTGTAAGCAAAGGCTTGGAGTCCGAGTCAAAAAGATCTTCAGGAATATGATTCAACAGATACATTGCAGGAGATAAAGTAAAATGTTTTCCTGTTATCTCCTGAGTAACAGAGTGAAACCCCTTCCAGAATGGTTGGATATTATCACAGGACCAGAATACATGAAAATATGTACCCCTATGCGTTTTACATTTAAAGCAGAGATTGGAACAACCTGGAAACATTTTATGAAGACGGACAGGTGTAAAGTAAATTCTATGAAAAAATGTGAAATTTTGTTCGTGTAAATTTTGGGAAAATGCCTTCACAAATTGTGGTCCAATCTGTTGGATTAAATGATACCCCCAAATCTTGTTCCCAAAGTGATTTTAAAGAATCATAGACTGAAGAGTCTGAATGCACTAATAAAGAATTAAACTTAGAGGCAACTCCTTTAAGAGCTTTATTTGAAATGATGGTTTCTTCCATTTCTGATAAAATAGCGCAAAATTTGTCCTGCCTTAATAGGGACTCCATGAAATGCCGGATTTGCAGGTACTTAAAGAAATCTTCCGAAGGAATATTAAACTCTGCTCTAATTCTTTCAAATGATTTCAGGGTATCACCAGCCAAAAGGTCTGAAAAGTCAGACACGCCCTTAGAACCCCACTCCAACAGCCCAATACTCCTAATCTGGATTGGAAAATCAGGATTAAAAGCCAAGGGAGAAAGAACAGAGATAGTGTGAGGAATGCTCAAATATTTTTTCACGTCTTTCCAAACCAGTAATGTATTATAAATAATTATAATATCAGTGGGACGTTTTATCTGATCGATATTATTAATAAACCAAAGGGATTCTAATCTTCTGGGATAACAAAATAAGGATTCGAAGTCAATACATAAAGCATCTTGCCTATTCATAACCCAGCTTGTTATAGTTTTGAGTTGAGCAGCCCAATAGTAAAGCTGAAAGTTGGGCAGCGAGAGACCCCCCAAATCTCTTGGTTTACAGAGTTTAGAAAGACCAACTCTCTGATGTTTATTATTCCAGATGTAACGAGATATGGGAGCATTCAGTGATGAAGAAGGATGAATTTAAATAGCACGGAAGGTTTTGGAACAAATAATTTAGACGAGGCAGTACATTCATTTTTATAACATTGACTCTCCCCAACAGGGAAGTCGGCAAAGAGGTAAATTTTTCCAAATCGTTTCTAATTTTTTGAATTAAAGGGGAATAATTTGTCTCAAATAAATTTTTCAAGTTGGGAGTAAGAAAAATGCCCAGGTATTTAAGACCCCTGTCTGAAACCTGAAAAGGACATTGTATAGGTGGGTCGCGGAGGAAATTAAAGGGCATCGAAACGGATTTTCCTAAGTTAATTTTGTAACCCGACACAATACTAAACGAGGCTAAGGAGTTCAAAACTGCAGGATTAGAAGTTTGTGGGTTCTCCAGGTATAAAAGAACATCATCTGCAAACAAGGAAATTACATGATTTTTCCCATTAATTATAATACCCGTAACATCTGGGTAAATCCTGATCGATTCTGCTAAAGGTTCAATAAATAATGTAAACAGTAACGGTGATAGAGGACACCCCTGCCTGCAGGCTCTACGTACTGGAAACCCCTCAGACATCAGACCATTTGTGTTGACAGTAGCAACAGTATCTGCATACAGATATTTAATTACATTAATAAAGTTGGAGCCTAGCCCAAATTTTTCCAAAACTGAAAACAAAAAAGGCCACTCCACGCGGTCAAAAGCTTTTTCGGCATCCAGAGATAGAATCATTGCTGGCTTATTATGAGTATTGAAATAATGAATAGCGTTAAGAGCACGGCGAACATTGTCCATACCACATCTAGATCTCACAAAGCCTGCTTGATCAGGATTTATGACTTTAGGAAGGATCGTTTCGAGTCTGCGAGCCAATGCTTTTGTGATTATCTTATAGTCCACATTAAGAAGACTAATTGGTCTATAGGATGAGCAGTCAAGAGGATTCTTATCTTTTTTTAAAAGCAAGCTAATAGAGGCTTGTTTCCAAGAAGGCGGAATTTTGCCTTCCCAAATATTATTAACAGCAGGTATGAGAATTGGGTGGATTTAAAAAAAAATGTAAAAAAAAAAATCCAATGGGGTGCCATCCGGGCCAGGACATTTCCCGTTCGGCATAGACTGAATGGCCACCCAAATCTCTTCCACTGTAAAGGGAGCATTTAAGCTAGAACGATCTTCCAATGAGATTGACGATATTGGCACTTTACTTAGATAACCGGCAATGTCTAGGCCCGTCCCGTCTGATTCCGAGCTGTAAAGAGATGTATAAAAAAATGTATAAAAAGTTCCATTTATAGTTAAGGGGTCTCTTAAAATGTTATCACTCTCATCCTGTATCATAACAATTGAACGATCATTATTTTGGTTTTTTAGTTGGTGAGCAAGCAATCGACTGGATTTGTTGCCAAATTCGTAATATTTTTGTTTAGTAAAGAGCAAAAGCTTCTGAATGTGGTTGGTATGGTCCATACTCAGATTGGTTCTTGCATTCACTAGCGCTTTTAAATTTGAAACTGTAGGGGATTCCTTATGAATTTGCTCCATCCTGGAAACATCATTTTCCAGCTTTTTCCTATTCCTGTCTCTGACTCTTTTAAGGTGAGAAGTGTAAGAGATAAGATGACCGCGTAGAGTGGCCTTAGCCGCATCCCAAATCATGGCGGAAGATACTGGGGAGTCTCTATTATCAAACCAGAATTGAGATAAACAGTCTGAAACAAAAGAACAAAAAGGGTCACTATTTAAAAGAGATATATTAAACCTCCAGTATGGGGTTCTAGGAATAGTAAAAGCAGAGTCTATCTGCAAATGTACTGCTGCATGATCTGATAGAGTAATACTGCCAATACGACAGGACTGGATCGCGCTCAAGAAGTGCTTAGGAATAAAAAAGTAATCAAGTCCAGAATAAGAATTATGGGGGTGTGAGTAAAATGTATAATCCCTCACTTTAGGATTTAATTGGCGCCATGTATCTATCAAACCTGTATCTGTGCATAATTCGTTAAGAACCTTAGATGATTTGGGATTCGATACATTTGCAGACGAGGACTTATCTACAGTCGTGGCCAAAAGTTTTGAGAATTACATAAATATTGGAAAATGGAAAAGTTGCTGCCTAAGTTTTTATAATAGCAATTTGCATATACTCCAGAATGTTATGAAGAGTGATCAGATGATATGAAGACTGATAATTGTATAGTCCTTCTTTGCCATGAAAATTAACTTAATCCCGAAAAAACTTTCCACTGCATTTCATTGCTGTCATTAAGTAAAGTAAGTAAAGTAAAGTAAAAGGACCTGCTGAGATCATTTCAGTAATCATCTTGTTAACTCAGGTGAGAATGTTGACGAGCACAAGGCTGGAGATCATTATGTCAGGCTGATTGGGTTAGAATGGCAGACTTGACATGTTAAACGGAGGGTGATGCTTGAAATCATTGTTCTTTCATTGTTAACCATGGTGACCTGCAAAGAAACGAGTGCAGCCATCATTGCGTTGCATAAAAATGGCTTCACAGGCAAGGATATTGTGGCTACTAAGATTGCACCTAAATTAACAATTTATAGGATCATCAAGAACTTCAAGAAAAGAGGTTCAATTCTTGTTAAGAAGGCTTCAGGGCTTTCAAGAAAGTCCAGAAAGCGCCATTAACATCTCCTAAAGATGATTCAGCTGCGGGATCGGAGTGCCACCAGTGCAGAGCTTGCTCAGGAATGGCAGCAGGCAGGTGTGAGCGCATCTGCACGCACAGTGAGGCGAAGACTTTTGGAAGATGGCCTGGTGTCAAGAAGGGCAGCAAAGAAGCCACTTTTCTCCAAAAAAAACATCAGGGACAGATTGATTTTCTGCAAAAAGTATGGCGAATGGACTGCTGAGGACTGGGGCAAAGTCATGTTCTCGGATGAAGCCTCTTTCCGAGTGTTTGGGGCAGGGGCGCCGCTAGCAATTTTGGGCCCTATGACAAAATATGCGGTTGGGCCCCCCTACCACACCCATTCCGCACAAAACATACAAGCCAACCTAGTTATTTAAAGTTTCTCTCTGTAATATAATAGTACTGACCTATTACTTTTGTCTCAGTATTAGTGAAATAGTTATCTGCTATCTTACACGGTAGTAGTACTTAAAGTCCGCTAGCAAAGTTAGCCAATAAGATAATGCTGGCATATTTGCTACAAATTCAAGATCTATATCTGGACAAAAATTACATATTTCATTTTCATTGGTGAAAAACGTAACTAGGGCTGTAGCTATCGAATATTTTAGTAATCAAGTATTCTACTTGTAGCCCGTCTACTGTCAACTTATGTAGAAAGGGGCCCTGAGTCCTTTTATTCTATCTTACCTTTATGATAACTCAGATTATTCTATTATTTTAATATAATAAGACTTGGGTCACTATGACAATATATACCTCTATTGCAAAATAAAAAAATACTATAAGCACCAAATAAAACATATATGTGCACTCACAATTCACAATAGTGTTTCTATGCATAAAAAGCAATAAACAATCAATAAGCTTGTTTAGAAAAATATATATTCAAGTTTATTTAAACAATAAAACAAATATTAAAGTTTCATATAGAGTAAATCAATTGGCTTTCCCTTTTTTTAAAATTAGTTTAATCTCCAAATAAATGATCAAAATTACTTGAAACAAAACGTTGCAGGCCTGATTCGGTGCTTGGGGTCGGTGAGACCAAAAACTCACTGGTCGTTTCACTCCTAAGAGCAACAAACCAAAAATAAACGGACGGTACCTTATTTCCCTGTTCCGAGATTATCCACTGAATCCTGCTGTCCTATTCCTGCTCACACGCCGAGTAGCAGCTGTTGATCCCAGTCACGCAGTTATTCCGTATCTCCAGATTAGCAACAGTCCTCCGAAGCACGTGTAGCTGGGTTAGCTAACTCGCTCAGACTGTTCACGTTGCTAAAATCCCCTCGCTGTATTAACGAGCTGGTATCCAGAAAATATCAAACTAAAGGAAATTCTATCCGAACTCCTCAGTGTCTCACAGAAGTTTGCATTGGTTTTCGATTATCATGCCGACAGTCTAACACCTGCAAGTAAACTCTGACAGAACACAACTTAAACCTAACTTTGTAACTGCGTCAGTAGCATGCTTCTCCTCTCAGTCTCTCTCCTTCTCCGTCTCTTTTTTCCGCTATTTTCCGCTATTCTTCCGCCCCAAACTTCCGGTTTTAACAAACATAAATAAATAAAAGCCTGTTCAGTCTTATACAATTTCTAGGAAATTATGTTCCAAAAATTAACAACTCTATAAAAAACAAAAGTACAAATACACATCTTGTACATTTTTAACCTTCAGCAACTTTCTATACCATGAACTTGGCATTTTTTAAAGCACAATAGGCAATATCTGTTGTTAACCATGTACTAGTAAGTCAATATGTAACCATATAAATCACATTTATTAATAACACTTATTTATGCATTAATTATTTATATATCTACCTATTAATATCTGGGCTACACCCTCCCCCTTCTAAATGTCTGGTGTCCTCAACAGACTTAACTTTTAACTCAACAACAGGAAGTGGGAAAGGGTGGCTAACACTTATCTACTTTTCTATCCTTTTCCAATTTTAATCACAACACCTCTGTGTATAATGGTAATTGGCTGATCTCGGCCTTTACCTGGCTCATCATAGGTTCATTTGACAATAGGCTTCACAGCTCTCTTTGGACGTGCATCAGTGTCTCTAGACGTTCGGTTTCCCAAAACACTAGGACTGTCTGGTTCGTTTGGGCACGATGCATCCTTAGTATCGGAACATGTGTCAGGTCCAGACTCTTCTTGATCTGGATCACTTTCCGCTTCAGAATGAGAATCCTGACTAATCTCCTCTTCTCTTTCATGCCGAGATTCCTCGCTTGAACCATCTTCCTGTCTCTCGTTCATTTGAGGAAGGGCACTTGCCTCCTCTTCTAGAGAACCTGAGAGCTCTACAGCCCTTCTGGCTGTTTGCGCCACATTTTCTGAAAGTGTATAATGGGGTCTGGATGGTCTACAATACTCTGAGTCAGAGGATGAATCTGAATCTAGGGACACCTGTGAGATTGTCTGAGATTCCAGGGAAGTTTGCATCCATTTCTTGGAAGTCTTAGCTCTAGTCTTCTGCCTTTTAGGTGTATCACCATCTGTCTCCATCCTTGGGAGTCGCACCCACTGCCCTATCGGCAGGATGTGATCTCTGTGGATTGTCTTGATGCCCCCCCCTGTCTCGCGTTTCACATTATAAACCGGCAAGTTGGGCATTTTCCCCACTACAATGTAGGGAATGGGACTCCATCGTGTCTGTAACTTGTGTTTGCCTTTCAGCCCCAGGTTCCTGAGTAACACTCTGTCACCTGTTTCCAGTGACTGGAAACCCACCCTCTTATGATATGACATCTTATTCTTTTGGTGTGTCTTGTCTGCATTTTCCGAGGCTAGTTGGTAAGCTCTCTGCAAGTCTTCCTTTAACTTTGCCACATATTTTGTGTGACCATCTCCTTTCCCATCTGGAGATGTACCAAAACACAAGTCTACTGGAAGTCTGGCTTCTCTGCCGAACATCAAGAAGTAGGGTGAATACCCTGTAGCATCACATTTAGTGCTATTGTAGGCATGTACCAAATGTCCCACATGTTGACTCCATTGACGTTTCTTCTCTTGGCTCAGTGTTCCTAGCATTGCTAGTAAAGTTCGGTTGAACCTCTCTGGCTGTGGATCTCCCTGTGGGTGATATGGAGTCGTCCGTGATTTACGGACTCCCATCATCTTCAAGAGATCTTTGATCAAATGGCTCTCGAAGTCTCTGCCCTGATCAGAATGGATCCTAGCAGGCAGGCCGTAATGTACAAAATACTTTTCAACCAAGACCTTTGCTACCGTCTGAGCCTTTTGGTTCTTTGTAGGGAATGCTTGAGCATAGCGGGTGAAATGGTCAGTAACCACTAAAACATTGCTCATGCCTTTGGAATCTGGTTCCACTGAAAGAAAGTCAATACATACAAGATCCATTGGTCCATTGCTTATGATCTGATGTAGTGGAGCTACTCTTTGGACAGGGGTCTTACGAGTAATACATTTCCCACAATTCTTTATGTGTTGCTCTACATCTCGTGACATTTTGGGCCAGAAAAATCTACTTCTCAGCAGATCAGTGGTTCTTTCTATACCCAGATGTCCTAGATCATCATGCATTGATTTCAGCACAGCTTCATGAAACTCTTTCGGCAAGACAAGCTGCATGTACTCTTCGCCTGAAAGTCGTTTATTCCATCTATAGAGTAGACCCTCCTTTAGCATCAACTTATCCGCTTCACGTTTCAACTGACCAAATTCTGTATTATCAGTGTTCTCTGGCCATTTCTGCTGTGCAACGGCTTGGACGGCAGGTCCTATTACTGCATCATTCTTTTGAGCACGTACAAGTTCTGGTTTTGACATGTGTTCTATCGACTTTAATTCCATTTGCATTGGATATGTATAGATGTCAGGAATACAATCAGGGGATGCTCCTAACTGATCCACGTATCTGGTTAAACTAGCTGAAGACCCGGGGGTACAGACTCGTTGACATATGGACCGAACACCATCCTGTGGTATTGTCCCCCAATCTGAAGTGTCATTTCCATCAGGAAAGTTTCTAGAAAGAAGATCTGCATCCATGTTGTGCTTGCCAGGTCTGTATTGCACATTAAAATCATATGTGGATAAGGCAGCGAGCCATCTGTGTCCAACCGCATTAAGTTTGGCTGTTGTGAGCACGTACGTTAAGGGGTTGTTATCCGTACGTACGGTGAACCATGCCCCATATAGGTAATCGTGAAACTTATCCACCACAGCCCACTTAAGAGATAAGAACTCCAACTGGTGTATTGGGTAACGTTTCTCCGACTGGCTCAGCTTCCTGCTGGCAAATGCTACAGGTCTTAACCCCTCAGGATACTCTTGGTAGAGAACAGCTCCAATCCCTTGCAAGCTAGCATCCACATGTAGGATGTATGGCCTCTCAGGATCAGCAAATGCTAACACTGGTGCATGGGTCAGACAGTAGATGATCTGGTGGAATGCATCCTTACAAGACTGATCCCATCTGCTGCCAAAGGGCTCTGACTCTCTCAGGTAGCACTTGGTAGGATCTTTGTTACGTTTTTTGCTCTTTTGGGTGGGAGCATAACCTTTAGTTAGCTCAGTTAGCGGCCTAACAATGGAAGCATAGTTGGCGATAAATCTCCGGTAATACCCACAGAAACCCAAGAACGATTTCAAAGTTTTTAGGTCAGTAGGTTGTGACCAGTTCGTGACAGCCCTAATCTTTTCTGGATCAGGTGAGACACCATCAGCAGACACAATGTGTCCAAGATATTTCACCTTAGGCTGACAAAACTGACACTTTTCTAGTGAGATCTTCAACCCAGCCTCCTCAAGTCCGTCAAGAACCTTGAGAAGTCTCTCTTCGTGTTCTTCCAAAGTCTTTCCAAAGATAATTAAATCATCAAGGTAAACAAGGACCTGGAGCAAGTTCATATCACCAACTGTCTTTTCCATTAATCGCTGGAAAGTAGCAGGGGCTCCAGTTATGCCCTGAGGCATCCTCTCAAACTGAAAGAACCCTAGGGGGCAGATAAATGCAGTTTTCTCCTTGTCTTCCTCAGCCATTGATATTTGGTAATAGCCACTTCTTAAGTCAAGCACCGAGAACCACTTGCTTCCAGACAAGGAGTCCAGCGCGTCATCGATGCACGGTGTGGTATACTGATCAGGAACTGTCCGGCTATTCAGTAGCCGGTAATCAATGCACATCCTGATAGTCCCATTTTTCTTCCGTACAATCACGATTGGGGAAGCATAGGGGCTACGAGACTCCTTAATAATGCCTGCACAGAGGAGCTCCTGCAGGTGTTTCCTCACATCATTAATGTCGGCAGGGGTAAGTCGCCGAGAGCGCTGTCTGAAAGGTCTGGGATCAGACATTCGGATGGTGTGCTCTACACCTTTAGCTAACCCAACATCCCATTCAGTCAGGGAGAAAACATTGGATTTTTGCGACAGCTGCTGTCTCAGTCGCTCTTTCCATTCCTCTGCAACAGGAGAGTCTCCAAAATTAATCTGGTTGACATCAAAACTGGTTGACTGTGTCTTAATAGAAGACACCGTAGTGACACTTTCGGTGGGGTACACATGTCCCATCACTGTTCCTACTGGTACAATTGTCTCTTTTAAGGACTGGTTCTGTACTAATATTCTAAAGTTGTTGACATTTACTGCATAGCTTGGAACCACCATGGGTTGCAATAACACACTGGCTGGAAGTGAAACTGTTGAGGATGCATCAACCATCAGGATTTCTTTGCCCACCGGCTGCTTGAAGTCAACTTTGCAAACAATTTGTAAATCTTCCCCAGGGGGTAAAGTTAAAGAACCAGGACCTTTCCACGTCACCACACCAATATTGTCATCTTTAACACAGATGGGTGGGGCCGAATCATTAGCTGCAATCTCATCTGCATGGCCAGCTTCTATACCTAATGTCTGGGTGATATCTAAACCACTTTCTCTGCATTGCTTGATTAGGCTTCTGACATGACTGGTGTTTGTGCCAACAATGACAGGAGTCTGTTCTGCAGTTCGGGGGCTGGGACAAATGAGAGCAAGGACTGTTACAGTCTTACAGGTTCCAGTGATTTCTGCTGGATACTCAAGGTCAACTACAATGTAGCCACGGTAGGGATAACTCACTTCTGACTCACTTAAACCCCAGAGAGCAAGACCAGACACAGAATGCACTGGTACATCACACAAGTGTTTTTGGTACCAGGACTCAAATATGATGGTAACTTGTGAGCCACTGTCAAACAGAGCATCACAGGGATGGCCATTGACTTTTAATTGTACTATACTCGGTGGCCCAATCAAACCTTCAGGTAGTCCTGTGTTCTCAGGTGTGATCACAAGACTCCTCTTAACTATACAATTAATTTCAGCCCCGGCGCTGTTAGTATAGGGTTGATTTTCTCTCGATAGCTTTAAGGCTTGAATCAGTCTTTTAATAACTTTGGTTTGATTCTCGGGATAATGGCATTTTGCTGCAAAGTGTCCATTTCCTCCACACCGGTAACAAAACTGATCCTCAGAGGGTCTAATGGGTCTACTAGGAAAACTACTGGCCTTAGGTGAAACTTCAACTGTTGAAACTGTAGCTGGATTGACCGAAGTACCTGTTGCAGTGACTTTCTTATTTAGTTTGTGCTGTAGTCTTTTCACGTGTTTCTTTAAAGCTCGGAGTTCACAATCTTGACCCCTTTCATCTGCCGGTGTAGTAGCTGAAAGTGCATTTGTAGGACACTCCTCCTGAGTTTCCACTGGTGGAACCACAACAGATGAAATAAGTGACTTAAGCTCTTTCATTTCAGCTTTTAAGCTCTGAATCTCAGACTGTTTCACATCAGCTTGCTGTTTTGTGTGTATGGCATGTACTGAAGTGTTGAGCTTCATCCTTGAAGCCTCATATTCCTCCTCAGCTCTTATTTCACTCAAGAGTTTCAGAAATGTAGGGGGATCGGTCTTTCGCTCTCTTAAGCGAAGCTGAATCAGCATAAGGTCAGAAGCAACTGCCCCTCTCAGCAACTGTTCCACACGAGCTTTATCCATATTGGTTTGGGGGAGGCCGCCCCTCTGCACTACTTTAGAGAGAGTGCGCTCTAATCGTCTGAGGAATTCTGACAGTTTCTCTCCAGGTTGCTGCTGCATCAGACGAAAAGCAAAATACAAATCATCTCCTGATTCTGCAGTTCCAAAAGCACTTTCGAGGGCTTCCAAGTACTCAATAGGTTTAGCATCAGGGTCGCTAACTCGTACAGCTTTAACTATTTCAAGTGCAGGACCCTTTAAGCTTTCCATCAACCTACGTCTTTTCTCTTTATCTGTGCATTCACTCTCCTCCACCATCAGCCACGCTTGTTCAAGCCAGTGGTCATACTGCTCCTCACCTGCTGGAACAGGTTGTGTTCCTGAGAAGATGCGCAAGCGTCTATATCCACCTTCTAGTGATGGTTTATTGGTCTTTTCCAAGAAATCACCAAACGCCTGTATTACTAGATCAGCAGAGCTAGGGGATGGTGGTGCACCTGGAAACAGAGCTCTAATATCCTCTATAGTTTTGCCCTCGGACTGAAGCAGTAACTCTAACTTGCTATTGAAGTCTTCATTTGAAACTGGGGCCGTATCTGTAACGACTATTGACCATGTTTCATCACACTCTGGAAAATAGACCTCAGGAGGAACTTGTACTGCAGTTAGGGCTTCCTTGCATTCACACAAGACCATCAAATTGTTCAGTCTTACATTATAGATCCTTCCCCTAACTCGTACTCTGCCCAAGCACTTAATAGTTTGGAGAGTCTCTTCAATTTTGGATATTTCTACATCTTCTGGAACAACTACCAGTAATCCATGAGCTTCATCCAAACCTTCACCCCTGCACCACCTTTTCAGCTCAGACACTAACTCCTTCTTGTCTGCCATCTTTACAAGTTATCACAGTCTTTGTTTTGGTAACTACTTTAACCTTCAGATACCCAAGACTTATCCCAGCGGTGCCTCCATTTTATGTAGCCCGTCTACTGTCAACTTATGTAGAAAGGGGCCCTGAGTCCTTTTATTCTATCTTACCTTTATGATAACTCAGATTATTCTATTATTTTAATATAATAAGACTTGGGTCACTATGACAATATATACCTCTATTGCAAAATAAAAAAATACTATAAGCACCAAATAAAACATATATGTGCACTCACAATTCACAATAGTGTTTCTATGCATAAAAAGCAATAAACAATCAATAAGCTTGTTTAGAAAAATATATATTCAAGTTTATTTAAACAATAAAACAAATATTGAAGTTTCATATAGAGTAAATCAATTGGCTTTCCCTTTTTTTAAAATTAGTTTAATCTCCAAATAAATGATCAAAATTACTTGAAACAAAACGTTGCAGGCCTGATTCGGTGCTTGGGGTCGGTGAGACCAAAAACTCACTGGTCGTTTCACTCCTAAGAGCAACAAACCAAAAATAAACGGACGGTACCTTATTTCCCTGTTCCGAGATTATCCACTGAATCCTGCTGTCCTATTCCTGCTCACACGCCGAGTAGCAGCTGTTGATCCCAGTCACACCGTTATTCCGTATCTCCAGATTAGCAACAGTCCTCCGAAGCACGTGTAGCTGGGTTAGCTAACTCGCTCAGACTGTTCACGTTGCTAAAATCCCCTCGCTGTATTAACGAGCTGGTATCCAGAAAATATCAAACTAAAGGAAATTCTATCCGAACTCCTCAGTGTCTCACAGAAGTTTGCATTGGTTTTCGATTATCATGCCGACAGTCTAACACCTGCAAGTAAACTCTGACAGAACACAACTTAAACCTCACTTTGTCACTGCGTCAGTAGCATGCTTCTCCTCTCAGTCTCTCTCCTTCTCCGTCTCTTTTTTCCGCTATTTTCCGCTATTCTTCCGCCCCAAACTTCCGGTTTTAACAAACATAAATAAATAAAAGCCTGTTCAGTCTTATACAATTTCTAGGAAATTATGTTCCAAAAATTAACAACTCTATAAAAAACAAAAGTACAAATACACATCTTGTACATTTTTAACCTTCAGCAACTTTCTATACCATGAACTTGGCATTTTTTAAAGCACAATAGGCAATATCTGTTGTTAACCATGTACTAGTAAGTCAATATGTAACCATATAAATCACATTTATTAATAACACTTATTTATGCATTAATTATTTATATATCTACCTATTAATATCTGGGCTACATACTAAAAAATTTAATCGATTAATCGAGTAATTGGATAAACTGTATTTTTGCTTAATTAAATAGCAATATAAAATATACTTCACAACCCACAACAGAACGCTTCCTCAAATTACACAGCTAACTGTTTGCGTCTCCTTCCGCGTTGTGCGTGACGTAAGCACTTTCGTCTGTGTTTACTGGCGGCTTGCATCTGGAAGCGCACTGTGTCACGCCAAAGAAATAATTGCGCAAAAACATAACGCAAGCTTTTAACATTAATTAAAAAATAAAAGAAGCTTAGAGGCAGAAGATTTTGTTTGTCGTTTCTGATGACCGGACTTATGCTTCTTTGTTGAGCTTGATGACATATCTGCTTTTACAGTTCAACACCTGTACTTAGCAGTGACAATCTTCGCTAGGTAGGATGGGCAGAACCATACAGTGAATCAGAGAGGGGTGTGATTTGACTGGAGATGCAGAAATAAATAATAAATCTTTTTTCATTTGTAACTCTTTTGTAGATACATTTCTAATTTCTTTTAGTTTACTGCTAGTAGTGTTATTACTAATAAAGCAGATCTCTGGGGGCCCCTAAAGGGCGTGGGCCCTTAGAATCATCCTAACTTCCCCCCCCTTAGCAGCGCCCCTGGTTTGGGGCATCCGGAAAAAGGCTTGTCTGGAGAAGAAAAGGTGAGCGCTACCATCAGTCCTGTGTCATGCCAACAGTAAAGCATCCTGAGACCATTCATGTGTAGGGTTGCTTCTCATCCAAGGGAGTGGGCTCACTCACAATTTTGCCCAAAAACACAGCCATGAATAAAAAATGGTACCAAAACACCCTCCAACAGCAACTTCCTCCAACAATCCAGCAACAGTTTGGTGAAGAACAATGCATTTTCCAGCACGATGGAGCACCGTGTCATAAGACAAAAGTGATAACTAAGTGACTCGGGGACCAAAATGTTGAAATTTTGGGTCCATGGCCTGGAAACTCCTCAGATCTTAATCCCATTGAGAACTTGTGGTCAATCCTCAAGTGGCGGGTGGACAAACAAAAACCCACTAATTCTGACAAACGCCAAGAAGTGATTATGAAAGAATGGGTTGCTATCAGTCAGGATTTGGCCCAGAAGTTGATTGAGAGCATGCCCAGTCAAATTGCAGAGGTCCTGAAAAAGAAGGGCCAACACTGCAAATACTGACACTTTGCATAAATGTCATGCAATTGTCAATAAAAGCCTTTGAAACATATGAAGTGCTTGTAATTATATTTCAGTGCATCACAGAAACAACTGAAACAAAGTTCTAAAAGCAGTTTAGCAGCAAAATTTGTGAAAACTAATATTTGTCATTCTCAAAACTTCTGGCCACAACTGTACGTTCCTCCATTGCAAACGAAAACAGGTGAAAAAATACCTCAGTCAAGATTTTCCATGAAAGCGGCAGCTGTTATCTGGACTGTCAAAAAGGCGAATCTGGCCATTGTAAAGACAGCGGAGCCGTGCTGGATAAGCAAAGCTTCGATATATATATTGCGACAGGCCATCAATTTCCCCACGGCATCAAACTCGCGGCGTTTGCGCAAGACCTCCGCAGATAGGTCAGAATAAAACCATAAGCTAGAGCCATTATAGGGGATATCGCGCTTCTTTAAAGCTGCCTTAAGCACCTCTTCCTTCTGGGAGTACCAGAGAAACCGAACCAGAACACTTCTCGGAGGTTTGTTCGCCAGCAGGCTTTGAGCCAAAATTCGATGAGCGCATTCAATCTTCAGCGGTGGAAAGTCAGCAGGTAGGCCGACTAAAGTCGGGATGAGATTTTGGAGAAAGAACGCGAGCAGGGTAGAGCCCTCTGCTTTCTCCGGGAGATTAACAATCTTCAAATTTTTCCGACGTCCGCGGTTCTCTAGGTCATCGACTTTTAGCCGTAGCATATTCACTGTCTTTTGCATTGCGGATAGCAGAGTGTCGTGGTTGCTGTAACTGTCCTCAGTGGCAGAAATACGAGTTTCAGCCTCATCCACACGTTTTTCTGTCGGTCGTACGATTAGATAAATTAGACAGAGAGAGCTCAACCGACACCACAGATGTTTTTATGTCGCCCAGAGCTCTATCAATTGTGTCGTCGAGCTTCGACCGATTTGTCCATATTATTAACGCGTGAGGCCACAGATTTTATTTCTGCTAAAATTTGATCTGTGGTGGCCTTACCAGATAGGTCTGAGGTAACTTTACTGGATCCGCCATGCTGATCCTCGTTGGGGCACGCGGTCGATTGAAGCATAGCTTTTTTTTCCCCACAGTGGATGAGCCAGACAAAGAAAAAATAGAAAATTATTTGTCACGTTGTGGCTTTGGCATATTTGAGGCGAGATTTGACTAAAAATGACGTTTACTTGAAGAAAACGAGACAATAAACTGTAGTTTGGAGACGACCGAAGTCTCAAGCGTGCATCTTGCTCCGGGTCACGTGACCTTCCCCTTTTTTAATTAATTAATTAATTTCTTTTTAGCAGTGGCTTCTTCCTTGCTGAGCAGTCTCTCAGGTTATGTCAAAATAGGACTAATTTAATTATACATTATAATTTATAATGTAGATACTTTTGTACCTGTTTCCTCCAGTGTCATCACAAGGTCTTTTGCTGTTGTTCTGGGATTGATTTATTATTTTCAAAAGTACTAGGAGAAAGAACATGTTTCTTTCCTGAGTGGTATGATGAAATTACACAGGACCTGTGTAATTATTTAATTGCAAAAGGCTGCAATCGATTACCGGTAATATATGCATAATTTTACCTAGTTTGTCAATAATTGTAAGATTTTTCTATTATTAAAATAATTTTAAGGTGATAAATATTGATAAACAACCTCTTAATGAGAATTTGTGCCATCATTTGGTGTTAGCTTACATAAAAGTAAAAGTGATTTTTTTTTTTTCATCAAATTGGGCAGTCCAATTTTTTTTGCATGCTTGGAGCATCTTTAGATCGGCTTTTATCACCAATATAAGTATAAATTCAGAAAATCAATAGTTCAGTCTACAGACTGGGTACGTCTATGGTATATATCTTTACAGAGACCCACCACATATAAAACAATACATGCACACTTTCAGATTTGCTTAAGCATAAGACATCTTATGCACACTGCATCTTTCTGCTTACATCACTACTCTGTGATGGTCAGATGCACAAACTCTTGGCCATGTAGGTTAAGAGTCAATGGCATGTTAAATAAGTTTTTACAAACCTGGATCCTGGTTTACATTACATAATATTTATAATGATGTTAGCAAACTTGGTAGTATCACTGTTACTACTGTAGTTTGCCTAAGTGGTGGCTTTTTTATGGCAATTTTTGGCAAATCAGTTGTATTCATTGTTAGTTAACTTGGAGACCAAGTAGGTTTGGACAGATTTGTTTGATAGTGCCGTATTTAATAGTCAAAATGTAAAACCTTTTTTGTTGTCAAGCAAGAAGTCATTTCCTTTACAAGTCGCTTCCTGAAAACATATCTGAGATAGAGCATGAGTAGATTCAAGATTAAAAAATACAGATTAAAGAAAAAAATAATAATAATACAGAAGTCCTGCTGGTGTATGTTGATGGAGAAGGCTTCAGACATCAAACTACCTCACGTACTGTATATTTCAGATCTGTAGGGAACACTCACTGGTCGAAATATTTACATATGACCTTTTTTTTTGCCAAACTCTAATCCAGAACTCTTCCCCTTGGGATACAAATTTAATCCATTCTGGGGGCAAGTTCTTAAGACGAAATTAAGACGAAACGCATGTTTCCACAGAAAATATTGTAAATGCAGATAATCCATTCCAGCCAGTGAAAAAATCTTACAAATATTAGCAACTTCCAACAGTACAAGTATATTTTTGCATATCAAAACATTTAGAAAAGACATGCAAATGAAATAAATAGACATTAAACCTCACTTAACCATAATTTATTATTTCTCTTGGCACTAAAAAAAAAAAAAAAAAAAAAAACCCAAACAAAACAAAAATTCTTGATATCATCCTTGCATCCTTGATAACAGGTAGCACAGCCACATAATGGGTTTTTATAAAGCTGCTTTTTATTCTTGTGTTGTGTACTTTAGAATCTGTTCCCATATGATGTATTGCCCCCTCATTGTGATTTGGTTCCCTGTTTTTACTCTCGCGAGACATTTCTCTCCAAATCACGAGCGGAATCTCCAGTGACTCTAGGAAGTCATCTGACCACATTTAAAGGGAAGCCGCAACCCTCAATTGCTTTTTCCCAGCTCTACATAAGGCTGTGAATCCTTCTCTCTTTTCGTAGATACACCAAAATTGAATTACTCACCACTGGGACAGTATCATAGGACAACGTTTTTTTTCATCATCGTGCTACTCATAATGCCTCTGAGGCTCATTTCAAATTTGATGCTTGCTACAGGTCTCAAAAAAATTGAGACAGGGCAACAAAGGGGTGAAAAGGTAATACATTTTGAAAAGATTCAGCTGGGAGAATATCTAGCATCACGTCTATAACACGATTAGCTATAAAAGGGATGTCTTAGAGAGGTCTCTCTGAAGTAAACATGGGCAGAGTCTCTTCAATCTATGAAATAGATTATGGAATAATCTGTTCCTCAATGACAAATTACAAAAGCTTTGCAAATCTCATCATCTACAGTGCATAACATCATCAAAAGATTCATAGAAACTTTAGAAATCTCTGTGCATAAGGGACAAGAAAAAATGTCTTTGTTGTCCCTTTTGCACAGACATTTTTAATCCATTTAAGACCATGACTCCATGGTCTTCGGGCCCTCAGACGACGCTGCATCACTCTCTGACACATTGTGTCATCAGCATGACTGTAATATTGACATTTCCAAAATGGGCCCAGGAATACTTCCAGAAACCATTGTTGGTAAACACAATCCACTGTGCCATCTGCAGATGCCAACTAAAGCTCTATCATGCAAAAAGGAAGCCATATGTGGACACGGTCTAGAAGTGCTGTCGTGCCCTGTGGGCCAAGGCTCATTTAAAATTGACTATTTCAAATTGCTATTGTCAGATGAGTCCAAATTTGACATTCTTGTTGGGCTAAAGAGGAGGCAGACCTTCCAGCGTGTTATCAGCATTGAGTTCAAAACCCAGCATCTCTAATGATATGAGGGTGCATAAATGCATACGGTATGAGCAGCTTGCATGTTTTGGAAGGCACTATGAATGCTGAAAGGTATATAAAGGTTTTAGATGGCATGTATTTCAGGGAAGGCCGTGTGTATTTCAGCAGGACAATGCAAAACCACATACAGCATAGTAGAAGAGTCTGAAAAATATGTCAAAGATGACCACAAACTCTTCAGCAGCTGGAAACCTACAGTATATTATACTAGAATGGGACCACTCCCAAAACTCCAGAAACTCATATCTCAATGCCCAGACGTTTTCAAACTGTTTTGAAAAGCAGAGGAGATGCTACATCATGGTAAACATGCCCCTGTCCTAACTTTTTTGAGACCTGTAGCAGGCATCAAGGCTAAGGTAAAACAGATGTTTTTACTGCAATGAGCACAACCCTAATGAAATGTTCTTGTTTTCACAGATACTTCAGGTGATAATATATAATTGACTTCTTTTCCCTTTTTCGTTTTTGAAGCTGCATTACAGGTAAGTTAGCAACACTGTAATGAAGCTCAATAGTTTCATAGTATAAATTATGAATCTTTTTATACTTTGTAGATACTGAATGTATAAAAATTACATGAAACAAAAGTTTTATTTACAGTCTGAATATTTAAACATAAATAGTTTGAGAAAGGGTAAACTTTAAAGACTAGCAAGGTCTCATTTTTTGTAGGCAGGGGACAGAGAGACACACTGTCTCACATATCAACCAATTTTTCCTTACTCACAGTTCACCTGATCGCCCATAGATCACTAATCAGTTATTAAACAGCTCTCTGTCCTGGAGGACACTTCACATTTTAGTGTTTTCGCAGCTCTACACTCACATCAATTTAGAAGAAGATAGTTGTGCTGTGAGCTGAGGAAACACTAAAATCTGCAGGACAGATGAGCTTCAAGGACCAGAGTTGTGTTTATTGCAGTAATTTTAAAAACAGTGTGGACATCATAAGCAACTTATTTTTCCCGCTGTTTTAAACCTGACCCCTAGGTGGCGGTGTTGTGTAGCTGACCTGGATTTTGTAGTGCCAGGTGATCGCAATTTTTGGCGAAAGACGACGTTTTCCTACATTTAATTTTTAAACATGTAAGCAGTAAGTGAGAAACCTTAACTAATTTTAATGTTTTCAGTATTCAGAATTTTTTATTTGAGTTTGGCTCGCGCTGTCCAAGACTATCCTTTAAATACGTGCGACAGTTTTATTTATTTCATAATTATGGAAACATAAGTGACCTTCAATGCATTTTGGTGGGAAATGCTGCACGTCCCGAATAACTGAAACGAAGTTTCTCTGTATATGAGTGAGCAGGCCTGTATAAACTGCTGCTGTGAAATGGCGCTTCAGTGACGCATGTGGTAAAGATGCACTTCTTTTGCATTTCAGTCAATTTAGAACTGAGGATAATCCTTTGTTTTAGTTTGTGTTTGTCTTTTTGAATGTTCACATTTTGCACTACGACATAAAGTTTTCTTGGTAATTACTACAATTGTTTTGTTGGAATTATGTATTTAGTGCGTGTTCGGTGATTCTAACCTCTCACTGTTTAGATTGTACATATTGAAATATTGCATACAACTTTTCTTTTAACCAAGAAATAAACGTGGAAAAGTTTTACATCGAGAAGCAGGTGATTAGCGTGTAAACGTTTAATCTTTAGGGTTTTGCCCACATTTTCCCTAATTTTCTCCCGCAATGCCACATTTGGCCACTGAGAGGCAGCAATGTTATATAATTCACCAGAAGTCTAACATCTTTTTTTGTTTTGTTTTTATTCCCCCACACATTAAGTTTGAAGTGTTGGTTGGTAGCGGTCCTATGATTCTACTCAATTTTAAAGCTTTGTTTTAAAAACTACTTTCTAAACCAATGTGAATATGAACTGAGAAGGATTTTGTACTCCGGTCTCTGATTGGCTAGTTTGTGCATTAATTATTAATTTATATTGTGTTCCAAATAAATAGCCTCTTTCGCCTGTTTAATTTCAGTATAAACAAAATGTCTCATAATTTATACGAGTGTTTATGTAAACTATTGCTTATACAGTATTATTAAGAGAAATGATAACTTTCCTTCCTCGGGATTACCGATCTGTAGAATGCCCCCGTTTGCTGTTCGCCGTTGTCGTCATCGCTTCTCGGCCTTTTGGCTAAGATCAAGTGTAGTATCTGTTCTTATCAGTTTAATATCTGATACGTCCCCTACCCGGGGACCATATATTAAATTGATTTTTGGAACAGGGAGATGGAATAGGGGCTTGCTCCGTCCACTCCACGCATCGACCCGGTATTGCAGTACTTCCGGGAACGGTGCACCCCCTCACTCTCCGTCAAAGAAAGATCAGAACAGTGAATCTGTACCAGTGTACCGAGTCTTGTTTTAGAGATAACATAACTTTATTCAAGGCCAGTGTGATTCTGTAGAAGTACAGCCTGTGGTTTTACACAACTCATAATTTTTCTGCGCTTTGCAAACTCTACTCACTATCCCTCATTTCGACCAAACTGTGCACAATTTATGAAGTCGTTTATTAATTTCGGTTGAACATATATTGTACATTGATATTTACTCCCTTTGTTCGTGGAAACTGGTTGTATAACCTTATATATTTTTTACATTATTAATTTATTTGTTAAAAATGCGAATATCTCTAAGTGAATCCCTTGAACTCGATTCATTTCACTGTAACTGCACTGAACTCCGAGGGGGCGGGGCTAAATGTAGCGAGGCTTTAAAACAGTTAAACTAATAAAATAGTTGAAATATTTTTCATGACTTTTACTGTTTACAGCGGAGCAACGCCCGGATTCTCTCGGACTGACTGTTGTGACGTTCCAGGGCATGGTAGGATTTAAGAAGCAGTTTCCTGAAATTTGTATCCCTCATTATAGATTCAGAAGCGGTGCATCATGGGAACTGTTCCGTTGCTTAAAAAATTTACTTCCGCACGGCTATATGCGTCATTAAGTGCATATTGCTTTGGCGGTTTTTACATTCGTTTTAGATTGTTGTGTCTTACAGTCAGGTGTTTGTATAATGGTCAGTGGTATATTTCTTACCATAATGGTAAACGGTGTGTCCCGCGGTGTGGTCGCTAGGCGACGGTGTAGCAATTCATACTTACCTGGCAGGGGAGATACCATGATCAAGAAGGTGGTTCACCCAGGGTGAGGCTCAACCATTGCACTCACGGTTGTGTTGACCTCTGCGAATTCCCCAAATGTGGGAATCTCGACTGCATAATTTCTGGTAGTGGGGGACTGCGTTCGCGCTCTCCCCTGATATTCACTGTACTAAAATCAGATCTTAATTTTTGGTTGTATATGATTGTGCTTGTAATGAAAAGTTCCTTTATTGATGATTAATGCATGTATCCTAATCCATGCTTTGTTTCATAAGTATGCATACTAGTAATGGAAGATTGAATCATTTTAGTGACTCGGTTCTTCGACTCTCGCTCTTCAAAATGAACAAATCTTTTTTTTTTCGAGTCATGTTACATTTTCAATAAACATACACCAATACGTCTACATTAGGGCTGCAACAACTAATCGATAAAATCGATCATTATCGATAATGAAATTCGTTGTCAACGAATGCCGTTATCGATTAGTTGGACTGCTCACGTTACTAAAGATGCACAAATACACACAGATACACAGCCGCTCGCGCAATGAAGGTTACAGAAGCGTCTGCAGGAAAAAGCGTGCGCCTATGGCGTTATATTCCTGCCATAATTCTGGGCGCGAGGTTTGAAATTTGGAGACCAGACAAGGCACTCTATGCGCGTGCAGTGTCTCCACTTCGCGCTCAACAGCTCAATTCTGCGCGTGCAATGTCTCCCCTGCTCGCTCAACATGTTCTCCGCGCACGCGCGACGTCTCGATTCTGTGCGCGCTCGACTCTGCCTGCACGCGCGAGCAACATTTATTTTCCGTGCGCGCTCGACTCTGCCTGTACGCTTGCACAACTTTGTCCAAAACCGCCACAAAACCAGCCAATCACAGACTTCCACACCCTACTTCTGATTGGATGTTCCTTCTCTGCAATTATTGTTAAAATGCTGTACTTTGCATACTCAAATGCTGTTATTTATTTATTAATTTGTTTATTTATTTTTAGAAAGAGACAAATCAGCATAAGTGAGTTCATTCAAAAAAGAAATCCCCCATGCACTCCTCAACAAGCAGCCACTATAACAGATGCCATCCAATATTATAAGAATACAACAATTGTTTTGCTTATTTATTTATATATATATATATATATATATAGGATATTTAGAGGAGTTTTATTGTTTAAAACAAACTTTGTCTTTAATTTAAGGTTTAAAATGTCAAAATAATATAAAGATAATTAAACTCTATATGTGGCTTTTGCATTTTTTTTTAAGTTTAGTTTTATACATAACTAATACCCTGATTTATGGCTTTATATAGTTATAAGCAAAACATCAAATTAAAGAAGCGATTAGTTTTTTATCTGATTAATCGACTAGGCGAAGAAGAAAAAAATAATCGCCCAACTAATCAATTATCAAAATAATCGTTAGTTGCAGCCCTAGTCTACATACACAAATTATGGCTATAGTTCCATTAATGGAAATATTACAATGCAGCTAAGGATATATTATGATAAATAGATTGAGCTGCTCATCTCTCATATCTTCATGTCCGAGTTCTTAATCTATTGCACTATTGCATCTTTGGGAGTCACATGACAAAAGAATGAACGACTCGGGACTTGACTCGTTGAGAACGGTTCAATTTTGTTTCCTGTGTACTGCACTGCATAGCATTTATGGGAGTCACGTGACAAAAGAACGAACGAGTCGGACTGAAAAGACTCAATGGTAACTACTCATTTCTGTTTCCTGTACATAACCTATTGAGGATTTGCAAGGCTTTGCACATGCGCGCCCAGTAGAAAATTAACGAATCATTCTCCGAGACACTTCTGAGTCACGTTAAAGATTCGTCCAAAAAGAACAAATCGTTCATGAACGACCCATCACTAATGCATACACTGTTATATTTTTTATCAAGTAAAAGGGAAAACATTTGCTAAATACAATTTCATGTCCTTTTTTGAATTCAAATCTTTCAACGATTTAAATTGTCATTCAAATGAAACTTGCTTATTTAGATTTCACATGAACGGAGTGATGACTAAGTGTATTATTTTAAATGTATAATATCTTAAGTTTGTAAAATTAAAATATTTAAATCTTTCACATGGTTATGGGTTCTACAGATTTTTTGCTTTTTAAGCTTTTATCGAAACCGGAATGCTTTCATTTAATCAACAATTTTTACAGGCCATACGCTTAGCTTATGCATATACTTATACCAATTTTAGTACCAATACTCAAACCATTATTAATCATTTTAATTTATTATTGTTTGAAGTGTTTTTATGTAACATAATAACACTGAAAAATTGTACCATTTTTGGGGCACACTTAAAATCAGCACTAATCCTCTGTTTGGCCGAATACATGTTGATGTAAATAAATTTGTGCTGAAAAGATAACATAATGCATATTTCACTGAAAAGCCAGAAAGTCACCTCACGTTTTGATATATATTGCCATAATTACCAACTACAATTAACATACAACTGATTGGGAAGTTATAAAAACTGAAACAAAGATTAAAGGAATTTCAAAATTCCGTAGGTTTTTTTGGGGCTTCAGTGACAAGAAACCCATATGGAACCTTACCACAGATTGTGAATTAATATATATTATTATAGGGCCCAAGCACTGTAGGGTGCAAAGGACCCTCTTGTTTTCCTAAGGATTTTTTCCCCACCTTTCTGGGGTCTTAACATGCTCAAAAGCTCTTGAAAATTGGCAGACAGGTTGGAATCTGCTGCCATTAGGATGCCTGAAAGTCATGTGGCCCGGGGCCCTAAGGTGCCCTCACATAAGGATTTGCTGCCTAGCTCTTATACACATACACATGCACATTTAGTAAACATTTAGAGCTCAATGAGCTGAACAACTTTCACACTGCATCTCCTGGGCTCAACTCAACAGGAAGTCAGTTATTTTGGGTCGTTTCCCAAAACGCACCCAATGGATTTTGATATACTCCTACTAGGGAATTTATACGATCGCCACCAAACCGGGCCGATGTGATCTAAAGACATTGAGGATGCAAGATTGTAGAGGGATGTTTGATATCTCAAACTCAGCTGTGATGATGCCTTTAACTTGTGTTGAAAAGTGGTTAATAACTTTGTGACATTATATTCAGTGACGACATAGTGTGATCTTTTGTTTTTTTTCCCAACATCTGCGGCCTATTCCGCACACGTACACATCACAAATGTTAACAGTCTCTCGCACACATGCACGCACTCATACACACATACACACCCACAAACGCACTCATCACACACATACACACTTGCATCTCTCTCTCACACACACATGCATGAATGCATAAACGCACTCGTACATCACAGACACACGCGCATCTCTTACTCATACATGTATACAGACGCGCGCACATACACGCACCAGCTTTTTGGAAGTCATAAAAACATAAAATATATAAAATATTTAGGGCCCAAGATGACATCAGCCCTATCACGTCATATTGTATGCGGTGTGCAAGTTGTGAGGTGCATCTGGGCCACAATGGCTTTTTGTAGGTCTTAACACGCTCAAATTACACACAGGTTGTACATGCACCCGGGAGGCGATGGCGCAAGGTGCTTGCAACTATATTTTTTATTATTATTTTATGTTACTCTTTGACCACTATATTATTGTCTCCCAAGCTAAGCCTTTATCTGTTTACTTACATTGTGACTTAAAAATCGGTTTTGGCCATACTTTTTGTTGTTTTTGGAATGACTAAGAAAGCATTCAGCATTTATTTTGGTTATTATTTAGCTTTTGTTGTACATGTATGCTAGTGTACAGTACACTAAAATTAGACACCCACCCCAATTCAGCTTGTGAACCGAGATTGACGTGTAAATCAACGTGCCATACTGCTTAATAGTGATTGTTTCACCTGGTAAGTTATTTAACCCTATCTGATACAATGAGTAGCTTTCCATTTCTTGAGCAACCATGGCAGACATCCTGTGGTCAAGTCAATGATGTTACTCTGTTTCAGAAGGGTCAAATTATTGGCCTGCATTAAGCAAAAAAGAAATGTTCTGAAACTACTATTTACAATTCTATTACTAGTCTACTCAACTCAAATGATGACGAAATGGTTTATGAGTAGCTAAGATTCTGTATGGATTAATCTTGAATCTTTATCTTGTAGCCGCAGAGTCCCTCCCATTTATCAACTATATAGACCAGATAAATTCCTTTGTTGATGATGCAATTATTTATAATGTTATTGGCTTTGATGGATGATAAACTTTTTTCTTTTTTTTTACAGATTACTCCAGTTATTTCTGTCTGGTCTCGTTTCCCAATTCAGATTAAGAGTATTGGCCTGTTGGAACGGAGCTGTAAGGATTTAAGGGACTTTTTAGGCTTGATTTCTGAGTCGTTTGAACAACAAATGTATATATAAAAAGCATTTTACAGTATCACTTTTGAGGGAGCACAAACTGTTTAAATTGATCAGAATTGGAAAAAGCCATATTTTCTCTTAAATGGGTTATTTAAAAATTGTATGCTGTATCGCTCCACTTAGATTCTCCAGCTTATGATTCTTTATGACTAACATTTGTAATGGAATTTTTCACCTGTTAACTTTCATTCTCTAATTGCTCGGATCTTTGTTTTGAATGTTGAACATCCAGGATACATTTCCCCATGTATTTTGGTTCTGTGACTGCATTTAGCTATTCTGGAAAGGAGTTTATTCTATGATCTAGGAGATAACTGGTAAACAGTTCATGTTGTCACTTTCATTTTCCTTGCTAAGCCATGCTTCTGGGAATGTTTTTTTTAATAAGGACACCAAATCTCTATTAACACTTTTTATTTTTGCCAATATCCAGTCTATATATAATGACGAGGTACCCGGGTCACTGTGAATATACCAGTTGTCTGACATTTTCTCTGTATAAACCTACAAACTGCCCAATGCATTATTAAACATGGAAGGATTTTGATAAACGATTAACTTTGGGGAAGAAATGTGGTCAGATTTATTTATTTATTTTTTAAATGTCTCTAAGATGTCTTGTAACTGAACTGCACGCCGAGGGGGCGGGGCTAACTGTAGCGAGGCTTTAAAACAGCTCTAATAAAATGGATGAAATGTTAGTGTCTATAAATGCGGGAAATGTTCTTTCCTGACGTTTATTGTTTACAGCGGAGCAACACGCGGCTTTCTTGGACTGAATGTTATGTTTAAGGATGTCCTACGATTTCAGAACCAGTTTCCTGTAACTTGTAGCTCTCATTATAGATTCAGAAGCAGTGCATCATGGGAACTGTGCCGTCGCTTAAATAATGCGTTTCGCATGGCTTCATGTGTCAAATACGTTAATATTGCTTTAGCGGTTTTTACATTTGTTTAGATTGTGGTGTCTTACACTCGGTATTTGTGTAATGGTCAGTGGTATATTTCTTACCATAATTGTAAACGGTGTGTCCCGCGGTGTGGTCGCTAGGCGACGGTGCAGCAATTCATACTTACCTGGCAGGGGAGATACCATGATCAAGAAGGTGGTTCACCCAGGGTGAGGCTCAACCATTGCACTCTCGGTTGTGTTGACCTCTGCGAATTCCCCAAATGTGGGAATCTCGACTGCATAATTTCTGGTAGTGGGGGACTGCGTTCGCGCTCTCCCCTGATATTCACTGTACTAAAATCAGATCTTAATTTTTGGTTGTATGTGATTGTACTTGTAATGAAAAGTACCTTTAATGATGATTAAAGCATGGATTAGGATACATGCATTGTTTTTCTTTTATTTTTCTTTTACCGTGTATGAAATGTTTGGTTTAATGATTGTATTATTAGTGTAGTTTTTCAGTTTGGTGTCAACGCTTCCTACCAGTTATTTCATTGATGAACCTCTCTTCTTCATTGAAGGGTTGTACTGACCTCTAGTGGACAAATGTTATGTAGCAATCAGATCGGAATATGGCAAAACTGCACAATTAATATGGACATGCAGCTGCAAATTTTGTCATGTTGCATTTATCATTGACGGGTGTGTGTGGTGGTTGAAAATCCAATGTTCAAGGAAATGTTTATGCACATAATCACCATCTCTGAAACTTTTGAAAATTAGAAAATTCAATCATTAAAGATTTAGAATAGAAAGGACACGTGAAGTCCTTTTCTTTCTTTTTAAGTATATTTAAGGATATGTCGCCCGTAATGTTGTGCGTTGCAATATTTTAAGCAAAACTGTGCTACTGTATTATTCTGCTAATTAAACCTTCACACTCTGCACATTCCACCAGTAAGAGCAATCAATGAAGCCTCCAACACTAAACACTAAATTGGCCAGTGTTTTATTGTCCAACCCCTGTAGACGTCAACAGTAGAGCAGATTACTTTTACAACGTTTTAGATCTAAGAAAAGTGTTAGAACTATACCTACTCAGTAGTTCTTATATTATTTATTTTTTTCAGCAGTTGCAGACTTTGTAGAAAGTCTAAACTACAGATGAGATAAGATTCAAATATTATACACATGCACCTTACAGCACAGTGGAATGTTTTGTGTTGCACTCAAATTTATACACACCTACACAGCTTGATCATAATGAAATTGGAATTTGTTGATGCTGAGACATGACCGCATGCAGGGTTGATGTCAAAGGATGTCATGTTTATGCTGTTTTTTTTTTTGTGCACTACTTGTATGTAGGCACAAGGTGGAGGTATCGCACTACGAGCAATTTGGAAACCCAAGTTGTGCTGCAATGTCTTTGGACTGTGGATGGAAACCGGACTACATGGTGAAAGCCCACACTGGAGGTGAGATTTGCACCCCTACCCTAGGTATGCAAGGCAACTGGCCTACTATGTCTTCTAATCTAATCATTTTTCATCAAATGCACTAATATTTCTGGAGCCGACCGTATGATAGTGTGTTAATGGTTTGTGTCGTGTGGTATCCCTCTGTGAAAACGTGCACATCTTTAATGTTATAAAAAGTGAACGTTATCTGATGGTATTTAATCTAAAACTTTAAACATACAGTGAGTGGTTCAGGCAACATGAAACCATCACTTTACTTCAACTTTTGATACCATTTATTTTTGAATAAAAAATGGCATCAGGTCGTTGCAACCGTTTTAACTGGTCGTCCTATACTGTCATAATACTGTCAGCACACAGGATTTGATTATTAGTTATTAAAACACAGGTCAGCAAATTTTATTTTAGAAAAAAAAAAAAAAAAACTTTAAATGCAAGTTTTGCATGAGAGCCGAAGGATTTTAGTTGTGACGTCTTTTTAAAAATAAAAATATACACTGGTGTTTTAAATCTGGTGTGTGGACTGAGTCTCTCTCTCGATGTTCTGATAGCTTTCAAAATACAATGTGGATCAGAGGCAATCTAATCTGAAATCATTTGGACTTCTGGTCTTTTCCTTTAAAGTAATACACGTGATAAACACAGTGTCCTTTAATTAATAGATGAGTTACACTCAAAGTATATCAAAAGCATTTAATATTAATAATCATAGTAATGTCACACAAATACATGAAGTGTTTAAGACGTGTCTGGCTCAGTATGCTTTCTGTGTGAACTCTCAAACAGTGCAGAATTTTAAATAAATGACCACAAAAAGAAGATATATTGCAACAGGAAAAATAGATTTTTTTTTTCTTTAGAAACAAAACTGAAAGACAGAGTAGTTTAAAGAGAACAGCACCTTCTGAATCATAATCGTAACCAAACAGTTTCATTATATGTGAACTCGTTGATTCAAGACAAAATTAAAAAGAAATTACAGTTTCAGTCGAATGAATCCTTTGATTCACACGTAACCTCATTCCAGTAAAATGCCACAGTATTTACAGTTTCATGTGATTTGTTTTTCTTCCTCAAACAAACAAAAATGCTTAAAAACCCTCGATATTTGGTTTATGATAACTGCAGTCAGATTTAATCTAACCAGCGATTCCGCTTCCTGGTTGGCATAGCAACTGTGTTCTCTCATATAAAACGTTAAAAAAAGAAGAAAAAACTCGAGCACCACGAAATATGTAGATATTTAGAAACAGTTCTGAATTTATTCGCATTTTCGTCAAATTTTGCTGCTAATGTTGGTTTAAAAAAAGTAGCCTTATGCATCCCTTTTACAATAGACAGCTTTTAGTTAAAATGACAACTGCTCTGCTGTCTACACTCTACAGGAGGGAGGAGACACCGTCCCTCCTCATGGGGTTATGCCTCACCCCCACATGAGAACAGTTTAAAGGCCAAAAGACGTTACTCCTTTTATTGACCAAGCACCTCTGAAACTCTTCTTCCAAAACTTAACACATTATGGAAAACAAGACATCTCTGATGACTCTAAACAAGGAAAAATTATATAGTCAATAAATAGAAGAAAGAAGTTAAATAAAATGTACAATTGAAAAACAAAAGAAAATCACTTGAATAAATCTATATTAAGCAAAAAGCAAACAGAGGTAAAAACAAGTCACTAAAACCGATGAAGAATTGTAATCTCGCAAAATATATATATATATATTTATATAATGGAAAAAAAACAAAAAAAAAAACACCTGATGTAATCTTAAAATGCTCTCGTAACAATGGATTTTAAGGAAATAAAATCATGATACTAACTACAAGCTTCTCAGACAGTATCTAAAATTGAAAAAACGTTTTTTAAAAAACCCGTATGTTTTGAACCATTCCAAACAAAGTTAATTATTTTTCGTATTCTTAATGCTTTAGAAAAATGTTCATATATCTATTATTAGTATTATTCATTTATATCTTCACTAAATACAAGTCACAAGGCCAATGTGGTATACATCTAGGCTGTTCTAGATTTCAAAATAAATTAATAGGAAAAAAAAAAACAGCACCCATGAAAAATATAAACAGCATTTACACATTTCAGTATTCAAGACCGAAAGAGAACCCAAAAAGTAATAAAAATGCAAACAAAAGTACAGAAAATCCGAGATGCCATTTCTGTCATGAATTACATGACCGCACAAACTGTGTTCCTCTTTTAAGACCTGTAAGACCAGTCAGAAGTTGGTATGTCGGCCTGTTGTCTTATTGGCTTATTGGTTTTGTAAACATTGTGATGTAAACTGATTTCTGATTGGCTGTTCGACAAGAATTAGCAGTAGTAGTACTTTTACAAATGCAGGAACTAAAGATCTTACTAAAACACAAACTAATTGTCCTAGTAAGCAAGACTTTTGGTTATGGCTGGGATGGATGGCAGAGTTGAGTTCATCGAGAGCTGGAGGCCTAAACACAAAACACACAAATAAAAGGTGGTAAATGACGATACAATTCTACAGCATTGTCTTAAGATTATGCAAATAATGTGCATCTCTTCTCACCAAGCTAAAGGTGTCGTAGGTGTTCATCAGGTCTTCGATACGGTATTGTTCCAGCACCACTACGTTGGAGAGATTGGGGCTGCGTTGCCTGGCACAGTCCTCACAGTGCACCACGTACAACTTCTTACTGCCACTCTCACTCGTCACAAACAGCAGGTTAAAAACCTCCACCTTTAAATCCGAGATCACGGAGATTCAACCAACACAGATAAAGGGCCAGCTATATAAACATACTGTCTGGACAAGCTCCTATCATGACAAAAAGGTAATTATTGTTGCCATATAAAGTTTACACATGGCCATAAATGAAATGGTTATTTTCTGCTTCATAGTCTAAAATGTTACATGAAGCTGCACTGTCTATTTAAAGTTAGTTTAATATTTGCGATTCAGGTTAAATTTGGCATTCTGTACTCATAGATTTGAGTAGTAAAATGTACTATAGCAATGACAGTTTCCAGGAGAGATTAAAGACTATTTGATTACTAGTTTGATAAGACAGGAAATGCTCACAGACTATATATGGAAGATTCAATAGATTTTATACACCGACAAGGGGCATTCAAGTCAAACAGGGACTTGTGATGACATTTCTGTTGAACGCAGGCTTAAATCTGTTTGACATTTCCAGAAGACTTCAAACATAGTATAGTGACTCTTAGCTGCAGTAAAACATTTTTATGTCCTGACCTGCTTTCATTCCACATTTTTGGACCATTTGGTCCAGCATTTCAGACATAAAGCAGACGGTCTTATCATAGCTGCAGTGCACCGAGAAAATATTCAATGTCTAGTGAAGCACTAGTGATGAGTGCATTAGTGTTAGCAGGGGATTATATAGAGAAATAAAACGAGATATTACTCTCATATATCTGTGTTATGTTACTCTGCTAAATCAAAAGTCCCGGTTTGAGTTGGATGGCCCATATAGTTGCAAAATCAAATTTGTGTTCCTAATTGGTTTCATATTACAGTACGAGAACATCGAACGAGCAGATTAAATTACTTACATCACACTCGTTGCAATAGTACGCTGGTTCATCCTTTACTCTGCTCTGGTAAGAGATCTTCTTCCCTGCAGCTACCAGCTGGTCTCTCAGAATTTGAATGTGCTTCAGAGACTGCAGGAGACAGTGTCTGAGAATCGGGGAAAAACAATAAATTAATACATTTCCCACTCCAGTACAGTACCATATGATTTCGGAATATTTAATTATCCTTACATTTGACTCGCAAATATTTTAACAAGGTGTTCATTATCTTTATAAATTACACACCCAGTTACCAATAATATGTTTGTGACTATATCCATCTTTATCTACATTTGAACACTCACCTGATCATCTTGTAAGTGTCAGGGTCTGTAATTTTAACTGTGCGGGCCACATTCCAGGAAACATGAATCATGGGCACAATGGACTTCACCTTCTTCACCTCATTCCATTCAAACCTTTCCAGAGCCAACTGGTACTGGTACCCTTAAAAGTTAAAGCACAATAATATGTACACAGTCACAACAGGACAACAACAAAAAAGGCTACAGAAGACTTACTGAATTATTTGATTTGATTAATTAGATGCCACTATTATTCACACCTAGTCTGACCACTAGGTGGCCACTTACCATTCAGTGGACCCACATTCCATGCGATGTTATTGCACCAACCCACAGCCTGGACCCAGTGCACAGCGCCTGCGTTGATCCACACCAGGTCTCCTGGCCTCTGGATGAAGCGGTACACTGGGATATTGGCGTTATAGAGATCTTCCAACACCGGCCACCACGAACCAGTTAAATAATCCACTCCGTGCCTGAAAGTAATAACGGTAAGTAAATGCAATTTAACTGATTATATTTCACATGAATTGACCCAAAATATTTGGGCCAGATCTTCAAGGGAATTGTCCATGTCGAAAACGCTGAGTCAGGCATGTAATTAAACAACATGGTTTCTTACTTCTCACAGATGTCGCTGATGGCTTCCCAGTAGTCGTCATGGACAGCAAACCACTCGCAGTCTCCAGGACCGATGTTGATGTTCACAGAGCAGAAATTGTTATTCTCTTGGTGACCTATGAACATGGATACATGCATGTTAATCGCAAGCCTATTAATATGCATTATTTCTTTGGTGTACCGTTTACTAGTGTATTACGTCCACCATGACATTTATAGTCATGTTATAAGAACACATCAACTGATTCTAGCCCCTAGCAACAATTCCTCAAAATTTCCCAGATAACGTCACCAATGAATGAGTGCACATACTGAATTGGCAGCACAGTGTATTGTCTTTAAAACAGACATGTGATGAACACCCACCTGGTGTGCGACTACCAGGGACCTTCATGTAAAGCTGCACAGAGTTCATGCCTAGGATGGTGTGGCCTACATGACTGAGCATATTGCCACTGGAGGACACGCGCATGAATGCTGGCAGCTTCTGCAGCTCCTGTAACTGTGCCTTCCACCTGATGGCAAACAAAACATACATGTTTAATAGCAAGAAGACAATATATTGTATATGAGGGGCAAAGCTAAATATGCTCATTTATCTCATGTAGTTTTAACTGTCCGATATCCTTTGTGTGTGCATGGTTCTGAATATATTGGACTTTTAAATAGCTACACTGACTGTTGGTAATAAACAATACATTTTCTTACCTCTTGGGATCAGAAAGGTCAATGTTGGTACCAAATTTGATTATTTTCCCCACAGGTTTCTGCTCTGAGCTGAAAGACAAGCGGTAGGGGAAAGAATGCATGGAAGAGTTATTCAGTAAAACTGGAAAATAAAAGGTCTGTACTCTATAAGCTCTCTAAATTGGCTGATTAAAATAGACCATTTGAAGCATGTTTTTTATTAGCTTAAAATACCTGGAGCTTGCGGAGTTACTTCCTGTGCTCTCTGAGTTAATGACCGGTTTCTTCCCATCATCATCATAGTCTTCGTCATCACTTCCTTTCTCCTCCTGTGGAAAGAAACACACCGAACTGAGTGGATTTCCTACAAAATCAATCGAGTGTTCTGATCCGAAGAAAACAACTATTACAACTTAAATATCCCATAGTGAATCTGACCTGTAGGCTTTCCTGGAAGCTGGAGGCCTGGTACTGCGCATACTTGGCTATTGTGGTGTGGGATCGGCTGCTCTCGCATGGCCAGACTTGACCAGTGCCGCTGGGATCCCAGTTCTCATCAGCTGGCTGCTGTACCTGAGTCCGGACCTCCACAGCATGTTCTGCATTTGCCTCGACCAGTGACTTTGTGGAGAAGAGACCCAAATCTGTATCCAGATCAGAGCAAAATCAAAAAGGTGAGCCAAAAAAAAATCACAATATAGGCGGTTCTAAATGTTGACCTCCTTGCGAGGAATGTATACACTGATTCTGCATTGTGTGCGCTACTCACTCAGTCTGAGAGAGCCTGCTAGTCCTCTGATGACAGTGATGGGGTTCTTGGAGTCTGTGCAAAACTGAAGCAGCACAGGAGAGAAGGCATCTCTCTTGCTTTCCAGCTGTAATTAAAAATGACAGAATATCAAGAACAAAATTCTATCTTGCCTCTATACAGTATATATGGGTACTCTACATAATATGTTTGTAGAATACAAATCATATACATTCTGTACAACTGGACCAAGACAAGAAGCCATGTGATTTGTGTCTTTGATAAACTCACATAGATACTGGGTGTGGGGGGGTTGAGCTTTTCCCTTGGGATCGGGTTCTCCATGGACAGAACAGGTTTCACAGACAACGTTGGATGTAGATAGGACTCCTTGAATTTCCCCTTAATACGGGCAGCCCTGAAACCAATAAGTTTTGGTTTAGTATTGATTTAGCCTTTAGCATGTCAAGGTAGTCCTGAGAAAAGCTATAGTTTCTGTTATATACACTCTACACATGCCATGTACCGGTCGTCGATGACCGATTAAATCCTTAATGTCGTGAATTCTAACTCTTCGATAATAGTAATTATCTCATTAATATTTGTATTCTTAGTAACTTAATATCATCACTCACTTGCATGATCTGATGATTTCACTGGCTGTGTTTTTAATGGTGATCTCCTCAAGTGGAATTCTCTTCTCCTCAACTTCAGAGGCAATGAAGGTTTCTCGGTCTCCGCTTTCCACCTTAATCAGCCGAATCTTCAGCTCTTTGGGTGGGCCATCTGTCAGAGCCTTCAACTTCTGGAAGTCTGCAGAACCCAATGCAGGTGAAGACGACGCATTATCTACTGAAGAACTTCCTGACTTTGAACTCCTCTCCTTGTTCCGGCATACCCGTTCCTCTCTCTCTCCCTCCTCTTTTCTTTTCTTTTTTTCTCCTTCTCTGTCTTTCTCCCAGAGCTCTTTTTGCTGACTGTCTACATGGCCCCTTTTCTCTTTGTGTGATTTGCCTTCCTTGTGCCTTCGGCTTGAGCATGATGAGGAGGAGGAGGAGGATGATAGGGACGTATTTTCATGTTTTTCTCTGTTTTTTCTCTTTCTCTCTTTCCTTTCCTCATGTTTTTTGCTGCTGCGTTTGTGTTTCTTCTCCTGGTTACAATGCCGCTCACGCTTCCTGTCCTTCTCAGGTGAGGGCAGCATCTGTTTCTTATTGTGGTCTGATGACGTCACTAAGGGGAGGTTGTGTCGGCTTACCACCACCTCACAACTACGACCCAGCTCTGCTAGTGATGATTCTGAGATTGTTGTAAGCTTGGGCTTCCTCTTTACCTCTGTAGAATCCTTTACAATGCTATGATCCTCTTCATCCATCAGCCCCTTTCTCACTCCTTCTTCCTCCTCACAGCCTGAAAGATCTGACTGGGAGACTGTAGCATCTCCTCTTCTTTCAGGTGTCGATCCTGAAGGTGAGAGCGGATGGGTTTGTTTGGAGGTAGAATTTTTTAAGGGTTGGGTTGGAAAGCCTGGGTGATTGGTTGAGCCTGATGTGGGAGAAGTGCTTTGCTGTCTGCAGATGTCTGGGCCCAGTGAAAGTGATGAGGAGTATTTCACTCCCAACACGGCTGAAGGAGGTGGTCGACCAAATGGTCCTCCACGGTAGGTATACTTTTGGCTCTCCAGCATAGAGGCCAAGTTTTTAAACATGCTGTTCACACCTGTCTGATGAAGGTGAGGCCTCATGGGTGGTGGAGAACAGGAAGTTGTTTCATCTTCCTGTTCTGCCTCTTCCTCCTCCTCAGACTCACTTTTCACTCCCTCTGACAGCCCATAGAGCTTGGCCAAATCACTATGGCGATAACTACTTCCTGTGATGCCAACACCATCTTGAGAACTTAACGTACTGTCTGATGTTTGGAGGATTTTTAGTGTATCCTCCTCTTCTTCAAGAGAAGAAGTACGGCTGCAAGGGGATGCCAAAGATCCCTGACGACTCAGGACAGGTGGACTAGCATGGGTGTCAGTTGAGTACTCCTCTGCAGATGTCCGTTTCAGGGCAGGCATGAGGTCAGGGGCGAACGAATAACTCTTTACAGGCGCCACCGTGAGAGAAAATGGAAGCTCTGGTTCAGGCTGTCCACCACTGGGGCCAGAGTACAGTTCCTCCTCCTTTTTAATGGACTCATCCAACATCTTCATAATGTTTGCCAAACCATCAGGTAAGAGCTCAGATGGTTCCTCCTCAAACTGGGCACTATCTGAATCCCCGCTGGAGCTACTGGCACTGCTGCCTAAACTACCCAGCCCGCCACTTGCCTGCTTTTGGAGACTAGATGGACTCGTGGCTTTTGGTGAGGAGGATGGTAGAGTGTCCCTGGGAAAGGCCTGATAGAGTTTGGGGGGTTCTCGCAGGTTTGGAGGGTTCGAAACTGAACCCACAGCCTTGATGTTCTGAGAGCTCTTTAACATGGTAGAGACATTGGATGAACAGGAGGATGTCTGTATTGTTTTATTTAACGAATCTGTTGGTTTGGATGAATATATAGATGTAGAAATCCCTGAGCTATTCTGGGATGTAGGAGTGACCGAGGAATTCCATTGCTCTCTCTGCCTCTGTTTTTCACGGGCATAATCTGTTTGAGGCGTGAGAGGAGGTGGGCGAGATCTTTCTATAGGATTTGCACCTGGTGCCAGTGGACGTGTGGGCATACCTCCCCTGCTCAGCCAGGGAAAAGGTGGGGATGTCTGGGTTGGTGGTGAAATAGTGGAAGGTGTAATGGCTGGAGACAGGCATGGAGGGGGTGGATCAGTAGCACTATTTGACAGCAAGCTCTCCAGATTCTCAGTTGCAGATGCCTCATTTCCCCTTTTGTTTCTCACTTTGTTAATGTCCATGTTGTGTTTTCTCTCCTTTTGCTCCTGCTCCTTCCTTTTCTCTTCGGCTCGCATATGGTCCTGAAGCTCAGCATCAAGCTTTTTGAGTGCTTCCTCAATGGACTGGGGGCTAGAGATGGTAGATTGATGACATGGCCTTTGATATGGCTGGGCAGGTGGCACCTGAGATAAGACTGGGGCTGCCTGGTGGGGCAGTTCACGATGCAAAGCGTCAGACTGTTGTTGGGCTGTGTTCACAGTGATGGACGAGGCAGGCTGTACATGATGAAGGGGTGAACGTGTAGCCTGCAAGAGGTTATCAGTGGCCTTGCTGGTGATGACAGTATTTCCTGAACTCTGAAACCCTGAGCTAAGAGAGGAAGGAGCTGAGGACACGTTTGGGCTGTAATGGGGTCTGTCCTGCCTTTGTTGGGGTAGATGGGGTTCCTGATGCTGAATTTTTGCGGTCTGTTGGTGGTTTGGATAGCTTACGATGCCAGATTGGTCTCTCTGATGCTCCTGGGGTTGGAGACCTTGTGCAGATGGAATCAGATTGGGGCTTGAGACTAGCGCTGACGTATGTGCAGTCTTCCAGCTTTTAACGGTGCTGGCCACCGAAACATTAGTAGAGTGCACTGAGCTCATTGTGTCCACACTACTATAGATTCCCACAGAACAAGGAGGACCTGAAGTCTCCACGGATGGCACTGTGGATGTGATGACTGGTGCCCGAGCATTAGAGGTGCCTTCATCCTGATTTTGCCCAGATCTACTCTGCTGTTGCTGCAGAGATGAAGAGGAAACCTGAGCGTCCACTGTATGGCGATAAGGACCCAGCTCCTAGAGAGACACAGTTAAGAATGTAAAGATATAAAATCAAAGTGATTTTTATAAATGAATTAATAAATGTAGCTAACAGATATTTCATTAAATGTGTTGTACACTCACTGAGGCCTGGTTATCATGTTTGATCTGGTTCCTCCAGGGCTTATGAGGGTTGCATTGAGCCGCTGCAGCTTGTGTCCCACTGTTGGAAGAGGGGCTGGTGGTGGGAACCAGCCCTGGATGGGGCTGGAATTTGGGGTGGCTGTAAGGCACGGCGGTGTGGTGTGCTGGTGTGGGGACATCAATCAGGGACGATGAAAGCTGTTGCAGGGGTTTCTGGCTGCCAGGAGACCTCAACCCAGAAGGATGCACTTTGTGGGAGGGAATGACCTGGTGCTCTCTCTGGTTCTGACCAGAAGGTTTGTTGTTAGGAAAGGGGAATGTAGTTTGGTCGAGGTGGACATTGTGAGAGGAGGAGGTGCCCAGAGATTGTGGTGAATGAGAAGGCTTATGGGGATGGGGTGGAGGACCTTGTTCATAGCCCCTCCCTGAAGTGATAGGAGGTGAAGAAATGGAAGGCGGTTTGGGGGACGGGAACTGCTTGTAACTGCAGTCTTGTCTGGACAAGTCCTGTATACAACAATGAAGTGGGGGAACGTATTACATAGGAAGGACATAATTAACATCATGTTGTAAAGCAAATCAGTAAAATAAATGAAAAAAAGAAATAATTTTACTGACCTTAAACTCGCTGCGGCCCATTTTGCGTTCTACTGGGTTCCAACTTGCTGCCCCCTTTTGCAGAGGGGGATAATGGGACTGAGGTGGCTGCAGCAAGGACAGTGAAGGTCCCACTGACCCCGAGTACTGGTGGGCGCTCATCATGCGCTATAAAAGACAAAGAACACCTTTTAAGCACTAAAACAAGCATCACACACAGCACCCCAAAGCAGCAAGTTAAAAATCCTTAATAAACCAGTGAGCTGTGTTCTAAAACTGAAAGTCATGTATACCAACTGTAACTGCTTTAGTAATAAAGCTGATGTGGGCAGTGAGGAAGCTCTAATAATCAAGGCTTTGTTATTAGACAACCGAGTAGCATTTTAATTTAAACAGCTTAGGTGGTTCTCTCTACCTGTTCTGAGTCAGAACTCCTCTTTTTCTTGCTTGGGCTGGGACGGGCCTCATTAGGCCTGTTTAGGGAAAGAGGGGTATGCTGGATGACCGAGTGCTCTTCCAGAGGGGGAGCTTGCCGCTTCAACTGGCCAGCATGAGGGTAAGGTCCCCTGGGTGGTGGTGGTGGTTGCCTCTGCTGTTGAGACTGTTCCCACAAGTCTGGGATTGGAGGCATGGGCCTGGATGCATGTTGCAATGGAGGGGGGCCAAACTGGGAGAAAGAGGGCAATGTTAAAACATTCAGGTACACACCATCCCTTTAAGCTCTGATGAAGTATGAAGTATATATTTATGTGACTTTTTCCTCCATCACCAACAATTTGTTTTAGATCAATATTTAAGAGAACTTTGCAAAGCTGAACACTTAACAGAGAGTATATATATATTAGTAATGGCAAAGCCATGTAATAATACAGTTTTCCTACCTTTAACAGCTGATTGGCTCGGGCTGTGAGATGTGCAGAGGGTCCAGCATTGTATCCGTTGTGCAAACGGGCATGTTCCTCACTGGACAATGGCTCATAATGCTGACCAATTGAATCCCATGGTCGGGAAGGGGCTGGGGGCATCCGGAGGTCCCTGTTTACCCCTGGCAACAAGGCCTGAGGTAGGTCCAGCTTTTCTCCTCCACGGCCCAGTGGCCTGGGGACACGAAAATCATTTCAGTGCAAGTTTTTTATTTTATTATTTAAATCACTCAGTATGAGTACATAATGATGTATGTGCTCAAACACTTACCCACTGTTGTAAAATTTACTTGCATGATTTAGGCCCGCCATGTGACTGGGTGGGAGGTGAGGGAGGAACGGAGGTTGACCACCAGGCGAGCACCTGTGAGAAAATCAATAGTCTAATGTCTAATAGCAGGAAATCATAGCGTGGCCTTTGATTCAATAAGCATTTTGGACAATTGTGAATACTTAGATCTGATAAAAAACTGGCAGCGACAGAGGCTCGTCCATGTACAGGAGTGTGTGGTATTATGGGATAAAGAGGTGTATCTACCTGGAGGAAGCAGACCAGGCATGACCAGCCATGGGAGCCCATGGTCCCCGGTTGATTCCATCCAGAGGTAAGGGGTCCCGTGAGCTGCGCACACCAAAGTTTTCCGCGGTGTGATGCATCCAGCCTGCAATGTAAAAGGTTCGTCATCCATTTACATAGGAGAAAAGTCTAAATTGTTAAAAAGGTATGAAAAACATAAGCCTCTGCGAATTCTATTAATGAATATTACCAATTATAAAAATAATTGCTTTCATCAAATAATTGTATATCATGGCTAAAATTAAGATAATATTACAAAACTGGCATCCTAAACAATAATACTAATTATTATTATTATAATTATATAAAACCGATGAAAAATCCGACCAATAATTAAAATTCAATCAATGAATACAACCTACTCTTCTAATTTCGCCTCCAAGGAGAATAATAGACTTTAAAAACACTACACTGTATAGGTTTTGGAGTGTGTGTCGATTGTAGTTACTTACCACACTAACTGTGTGCGTGAAGCCCTCCACAGCAGCAGAGAGAGGGCCACACACCAACACTCACAAGCTGTTCGGAGAACTGCAAAAACAGAAAAGAAAAAAACAACAACATTTAGAAATAACCAGATTGCATATACAACCTGAAACAATTATAAATCAATAATTATAAACATTCTATGAAACTGTTAGTGAGCGTTGAAGAGGTGAATATAAAAATTAGAATTAGGGGAGATTATTTTTTTCCCCCAGCAAAATTATTACTTGGGGCAGGTGAAGTGATTTTAGATATTTTTACAAATATAATTTTTTGGCAAGATAGTAAGATAAAAAACCTCAATTATATATGCAGCTCGATATTGTCCTGTCGTGTAAATCAGGCTATTAGAAATGTACATCAGTGTGCATCTCAGCACTGTTCTCTGTACCCGACATGGCAACTAACATTTTTCACATTCTCTCTTTAAGCAACTATGGTCAATTTATCTCAGTTTACTGAAAGACGCTTGATCTCAACAAAGAAAGTCTGAGCAGTATCATTACTGCAAGCAGCATGTAGGGGGCAGTAAGTCTGTGCGGGCGTATGCACGCGTGTGTGTTTTTGTGTGCATGCCTGAGTTGAGCACAGATGGACTGGTGGGAGTTCACCTATAGGAACAGTGTACTGAGGTCATAGTAAACCTTCCTGGGGGCCTCCTGGCACAGAAACAGGGGAGAAAGAAGCACAGGGCACTTTGGAGCCTAGCCAGCAATGTGTGTATGTGTGTGTGTGTGTGTGTGTGTTTGCACACTTGTGTAAGTATATAGCCTTCTGCTGAACTTTGACAGAATGGTGGTGTTCTGCTCATGTGTGTGTGAAATAAGAAAGACACTAATACTAATCGTATTAGGCCAGACACATTACTGAGAAAGAGTGTAAAGGAGGGCTGTTTGTGAGTGAGTGAGAGAGAGAGAGAGAGAGATGGTGATAGAATGAGTAAACAATAGACATGCTGAAAGGTATGGACCGCATAAAGACTAAAGTACACAACACCATTCTAAAAATGTAATATTCTAGCACTCTGCTGGCAGTGTCCGTATCAAACACCCACACGCTCCTTCCTCCACGAACAAATAACATCACCACAGACAAATAATAACTAATTTCGCGTATGAGGCACTCTTGCTTCAGCACTTACACCATGCGGTATTTTAAGACCGCCGTGACCCGCGAGCACACACGTAGGGTGTTAGTCTGCTCTGCCCACGTTTACCTCCCTTTCTCTATGGTTCTCCGTGTTCTGTGCTATTTCAGTTCCTCTGTGATATTTTAGGATCTGGGAAAGACAGAAATAGTCATGATGCTGCTCCTACTATTTCACACCTAGCGCTTGTCTAGGTCTCAAGACTCAGGGAACACACACAGTCACGATTCTTCTACCTCTCAGCTTAGCATGCCGTGGCAGTGACGAGCTGTGACTGTTGGCGAGTAAGATTGCTAAAATTACTGGGGGAACAAAAAAAGGAGATCGGTTTCACGGTTTCCATTTCAGCTCATACACTCTTGGTTCATCACCAACTTGGTTGAGTCAGTGTGTGATGACTTTAGGCTTAAATAGGCTTCTCTTTACAGTAGTTCCAGAAAGGCCTTCACCCTTATTCCATACAGAACTGTTATGCTCGGTTATACATTTCCTCATTAAATTCATGTTGCTTTGAACATACTTAGCATAAAGGCTTATTTTTCTTTCTTTTTTGTTTTTGGCGATTACAATTGCATGGCAACTAAGTGCTTAAAAAAAATAGACCGTGTGACAAAATAAACAAATAAACGTTCTGAGAGTTCCTTACACATTATAATAGCATGATTCTGAAATAAAAAAAGATCACAAAATGATTTACAGAAAACTATAAGAACACAGAGGCTCTAAGGCTCAGGGATGGAAAAGCCAATGATCCAGTGCGTAACTCAGCAGGGAGAAGAATAGCACGGTTAACGTTTTCTGAGGTAACAGCGAAATATAAATTAGCACACATGTAAACATTTCTGTGCCTACATCCGTTTCTAGGTTAACGTGCGCTAAAGCCAGCCGGAGGAAGTGAGTGACTGGAGTCCCATTTAGTCAGAGGGTATTAATAGACTACACACGGCTTACTCACTACTGAAACTAGTCCAGAATCTGCTTACATGCAGAAAAATTTGCTTCTCACCGACAACTCATACTCAAACCAAAATCTCGGCTCCTGCAAACTAGTTTCTTACGGCTTCATCCTCACGCGGAATCATTTCCCATAAAGCAATATCATCTTTAATTACAAGAAACACACATATAGTATTTCAGCTTCCACACAAGGTGTTAAGTGTCATCATAACTTACCTAGGTATTTGTGTTAGGCGGCATGTCATGACAGATTTATGAGAGAATAATAAGAGACCAAAACTAACCTTCTGTAACCGAGCACCATTTTTAATATCATGTGTACTGTACGTGCATGCGTTCGAAGCATAACCGGGGAAACCCCTGTGTGAGTCACATCATGGAGACTACAGGGTTTACCCCCAAAGACTCCGCCCCTGACCCGCTTTCATGCTTTTTACGATCAGGTGATCGGGGGCGACCACTGAAAGTGACAGTGTTGGGAATTTCTTAAAGTATTGTGTCATCGAACTCGGCTTTGGCAAAGTGTTTTGTTCGCATAAACAGGATGTGAGGTAAAATGATTGGGTTTTTTTTTTTTTTAATGGTTGTGCCAAATCGGGGATTCCTGAGAACCAACACGCTTACGCCAGAAATGTAATTGAAAATGGTTGGCGTGGGCTTAGGCCTTAAGCCTCGTAACAAAGTTTCGGGGTGATTCTCGTTTTTTCGGATTCGATTCTCGGATTTTGGTTAGGTAAATATTGGATCTATTCAGTGATGAAACTACAAAAGCACTTTTGTCAGTCGCTCTGGATAATATAAATGTAAATACTATAGCACAGAATTCTTTAAGACATTATGACTAGTTCAACTGTGTTAAGACTCCTGATATTACCTGACGTTATGTCACAGTGACGTTAATACGGTTTTAATAACAAAAAAAAAAAAAAAAAAACTATTTGTTGTGCGTGTTTGTGAGGGAGAGAGAATGGAAAGTAGGCTGAGAGAGACTACCGGCATGGTCTTGTGTAGGAGAAAGCTCGAGGCTGAATGTTCACAACTGACCGTTATGTAACAGGCTTCAGATAGACATCAAACACACCGGAACATTTCCCTTTCTCTCAATGCGTGCGTGTATGCGAGTGTATCTGCGTGCACACGTGTGTCTTACTATGCTGATGCATCATCATGATGTCACCCCTGTTACAAGCCCACATAACAGTGTTCGTCCTGATCCGGAAAGGCAGTTCAACTCAGGACACACACACACACACACACACACACACACACACACACACAAACTGGTTTTAATCCATCACCTATTGGGCTCTGAATGTCACTAGACTAGAAAATATTTTCTTGTTCTAACCTCAACATGCCGTGAGTAACCACATTCCTGTACAATTCTACTCTTCACAGTCATGTTTCCCAGTGAGAAAATAAACCTTAAGATAGAGTCAGATGTCTTTATATACATCAATCTATTTAACAAGGCCAGCTTGAAAACTTAACTGACTTTTCTTTTCCCCTCCCTCTCAACAAGGAAAAAAATAAATACTTGTCTGGCACATATGACGCTGCTAATTAGTAAAACGCTATTCTTTTCTTAGTAGTGTGCTGCGGTTAGTAGTAAATGACCCATATTTAGCACCGTCATTGCGGTAAACACTACCCTATAACAGAGGAGACAAAATTAGTCACACCATTAACTAGGAAAGAGATAACAGAGGTATTGACACAAATACGATGAATCATAAAGACGACTGCATTCACCCAAAAACATCTAGCGTAGACAGGTTTTGAGATGAAGATGGCCAACAAAAGGTGTTTTTCTTTTTTTGGGTGAGCTTCATGAGATACTACTGACATTTGAAACCTTTTGAAGGTACGAGTAAATGCGATGTCAACAGCTAGTCGTGCTTTGCTCATCTTCATTACTTTCCCACATGTTGTAACAATTAGTCAGAAAGAAAAGTTCATGAATGAGAAACAACAACAGCAGGCGAAAAAAGCAGAACAAAAAGAGTGTGTCTGATAAGACAGGAAGTTGTCGTCAGAGCAACAGGAAGTGGGCCTCCTGAAAGGGTGAGGAAGCCTAAAGGGGCAGGGGGAACATACTTACTGACATCCTGTGGAACAGAAGGTTTGATATGAACGATGTTTTCCCTTTTGGGTGTCAAATCGTAAAAAAAAAAAGGATGAAATGTATGAAAAATGTGTAAAAGCCGCATTAAAGGAGGAACATTCAAATGTCATCTCTTCACTACAGGTTGCCAGAAGAGACAAGTGATCTCTATGGATCTGTACTGGAGAGAGATAAGCATTGTTCTTTCTCAAGATACACCCTCAGGTATCGTTTTGATGATGGTGTTAGGGAGTGCTGTCTGAATCTGAACCTCAGATGTTCATTTGGTTTAAGTGATGGGAAAGGTCAAAGCACAATTTTTTTTTCATACTCGTCAGTGCGTTCAGTATGCTCTGTGGATGCGGGCAGGGGCATCAGGGGCATCCAACCTCTAATCAGGATAGAAAAATTGCCCTCGTAGGATGAAGGTGATGGGTTAATCAGAAGAACTTTGTACTGATTTGTTGTGATCACCTCTCTAAAAGGAACGCACCGGTACAGAATACCCCTCACAGCATAACAGCCACCGGTTTTCCAATTTTACTTGTTGCCCATGGTAAGTCCTATAAGACAGAGCCTAGGAAACATCGCTACAATAATTAAATTCAGAATGAAAGAGACCAAATGTTCAAAAGAACCGAAAGACATTACACACTAACAGCCAGTCTGTTGGAATAAGAGTGTGTGCGCATGTATAGAGTGGTGACTCAATGTGGGAACGTCTAGCACACAAAGTCTGCAAACTGGCATTCGTGACCATCTGTGTGTGAAACCATCTGCCTGTAAGTTTCTCCAAGTTCGATTCTAGAACTTTCAGAGAAAACGAGAGATGTTTTTCATCCACTGGAACATGGTAATCAGTTGCTCGTACTTATCAAAAACCTATTACCCTAAAAAAAGCAGACTGCTTCATTTCCTGGAACGGAGCGATGCACAACATCTGTAGACGCGAGCACGTCCCTCACATGATCAGCTTCCCCCCCCCGTTCCTCCCCAAAATCCCCCTCCTACATCAGTACCCCTTGTTTCCCAGAAACCACAGCATGATGCACAAACAGACTAACACACAGACCGGTTACCAAAAAAAAAAAAGAACAAAATAAACATGAACAAAAGCCGGGCCTTGGACTCTGTCTCCAAGGTAACGGCTGCCATGGTAGCCAGCTGAAGCAGTGCGGTCTGACGCTCAGAAAGTTGGAGAGAGATGCGACATCTCTGAGCAAAGTCTTAACATTCCACATGTATTCAACTGAAGTTCGAAAAATCAAGTTACTGAGCAAAAATAAAGAGGCTCTTGCTTGAGAAGGAAAGAAGAGCTGTCTGAGGGAACGGGTTTATGAGAATGTGTGTGTGTGTGTGATACTGTAGAACAATTCCTCCTCAGTGGGGTCTCCCTCATGATTATTGCGTAAATCGCCAGCACATCTCTCTCTCTCTCTTACGCACTACTCCCGCAGATCTTTCTCCTCCTCGACTGTTTCACTGAAACACAACTGTATGTGTTTCCGTCACTCTCACTCTCTCCCTCGTTCCAGTCCCACCTACTCTGGTTTCGCTGCTCCTCCCTCGGTTTCTCGTGCACGCTCCGCTGGATTTTTACCAAAAACTGAGGTAATACAAGCCAAATAAGGTGACAAAGGAAAGTTCAAGGCAGTGTGTGTGTGTGTAAGTCTCATTTCTTCTTACATTAATATGAGTCATATGTGCATGTTCGTACACATGCCGTTTACTAAATAATCACTACGGCTCTTTCAGGTCACCCGGAAATCTCACAACAGCCACTGATAGATGGTTAAAATGAAAAATCTTTTCTAACAAACAAGTTTTTAAGGAAAATATGCATATTTCACAGTTGATCTGTTCGGTATGTTCTGAGTTTGACTCTTATCTGTGTGTAGGTAAGAGTAATGATTCATCATGTACACTTTCCCCAAAAACACTTTTCCCACTGAAAAACAGGCATTAGGATGGGCTGACTAATCTAACTGTCACACCTACAAACCTTTACTCATCAGTTGTTCAAGACAGCACACACACCCCCTATCCTACATACCCATTCCACCTTAATAAGTCTCGTGGCCAAACACAAGGTGGGATAATATAGACAGAATGCTGTTACTCTAAAATATTTTATGTTATACTTTCTTGCTGTGTATTGCTGAGTGCCAACACTTTTGTAACTTCGGTTTCACATAATAAACTGTATGTTAAATCTACCTTTGTTACAAACTCAGTTTTATTTTTCTTACTTTTCATCTTATGTTTCACCTCTCCCAAAGCATAAACCCATGCCTACATTCATCAAGCAAAATCCCAACATGGAATTTCTCTCATTCACAAACAAAACTGCGCACATTCTCTGTTCACTGTCCATTACAAACTTTAACAAACTGACAGTTCATTCATTCATTCCTTCCTTCCTTCCTTCGTCCTCAGGAAAGAACCAAGCACAGCAGAAGCAGCAATTCTCGGCAGCTGCTCCTACTCTTACGTTTACAACCCCGAAGCCTCGTCACCACTTCAAAGTGAAATAAACACAACCCCTTGTTTTCTGGTGTGGATCGCTCAGATTGATCAGAGGGCCATGTTTCAAAGGGATCTCCCCACTTCCTCAGGCTGGTTTTACGCCTGTGGGGTTTTATGACGTGCTGTAAATGACCAAGCCTCTGGAAAAGCACTGTCACGTGAACATCGGTCCAGAGAGTGGCGCAAATAAAGCCCACAGTTAGGAGCACGCTATGCTGGAGTCATTTCCCCTTGGCTGGACACAGGAAGCTTTTCAGAAAAAAGACGCCTACGCACAACCGTACAAGTAAAAAAAAAAAAAATCCAGCTCCCCAGCTGGGCGGTTGTAGTAGGATGATGCAAATGGTGTGCTTTTAGACACAGGGCTTTGTGTGCGTAAAAAGCCTGCTCAGGCACTCCATTCATTTTATGCGCCTGCCCACGTTTGCCTCCTAGTGTGTGTGTGTGTGCTCCACGCCTCCTGCTTTTAGCCCTGCCTCCAAAGGCACACAAAGCCCAAGCAGCTTGTTCCTCTCTTTCTCTTATCCTGAAGCCAGTCCTCCATCTCCCAACACACACACACGTGGTTACACCGGCTTCACCTTCACTATCATCTAAACTCGAGTACACACTCCTGTTCACACACGGAATCCCCGTCTCTCTCTCTCTCTCTCATACACACACACACACTGTCATTCATGTTTCAGGGACTGAAATCCACTCGAATTGTTTCCGGAGTTTAAAACGAGCTTCCGGTGTCGTAAAGTCGCGCTTTAAGCGTTACAGTTACTATAACAACAAGCTAAAAACAAACATTAAAGCAAAGCGGATTTATAAGAAAGAGAGAGGGAAAAGCGAAAGGCCTTACCTTAGTCCTGTCCGACCTTAATACTGAAGGTTGAAGCTCGTACTCACTCGTCGCGACTCTGTGTGTGTGTCTATATATTTGAACGTTCCAGTAGACGCTCGTTTGATTAGTGCTGAATGACTCACACGTAGGCGACGACCGGGAAATGAGCGAATTATCAATGATTAAATAAAACCCATTCAAGCGTCTCTGATATAATAATAATAATCCGAAGAGGGAGGAAAAAACGCTTTCCCAAAAGTCTCAAGTCCAGCCGCTGAGTGTGTGTGTGTGTGCGCGTGTGTCCCTGAGTGAAGGACAGCACGGAGACAAAAGCGCACACTCGTCTGTGTGAAGAAGAAGAAGAAGTCGCTGTTTCCCAGTTGAATATATCACACAACAACAATCCCAGACAGCTCGTCCTATAATGTCCAGTTATTCACTGAGCTGAGTGTGTATCAGAGAGAGAGAGAGACAGAGCGCGAGCGGCTACTCTGTGTTGACGTTTCGCGAGAGTCGAGAACGCGTGCGCGCACACCGGGGATCAGATTGCACTGAGTGACGCGAGGCTTTAAAGGGACACGCTGCTCACAGTGCTGATGTTACTACCGCCCCCCACATACACACACACACTCATTCTGTCTCTTGCTCGCACTCACACACCGCCCCGCTGCGTGACGTCACTGCGCGACCCCGGAATTCCCTGACTGCGCCGACTCCAGGACCGCGGCTCATTCCGCTCACCAGCGCGCGCACACGCCGAGGCTGAAAATAAGCACCACGCGCCGCGCTCTGGCACGCTTCTATGCGGTACAGGACATTCTGTCCTCTAGCCCTGCATCTCTGCGCTAATCTCTCTCCGTCTGTCCCGCGGTGTGTGTGGATGCGTGAAGGGAGCGCTTCCGCGTCCAGCAGCGCGTCTCTACCGATCAGGGGACGCAACAGTCTCGCCTAACCGCCACTAAGAGAGCAGAGTCTGCGCATCTGACTGGAGCAAATCTACAACAGGAAGTCGTGGACGCGCAGACGGACAGCGCTGGGAACAGTTCTTGATGCAGGGCTTATTCGACTGGACCAGTTCTGCGATTCTGGAACCGTTCTCGGGACTGCTGATCCACGGCTTTTCCTAATCGAACGCGCTTTATTTACACCAACGGTGAACAGCACACGGTGTCGATCATACGAGCGGTGTTCAGGTCAAACCTGGACTTCTGACCGCGCTTTATTTCTCTATATAATCCCCGCCTGCACTGATGCACTTATGTTTAGGTACCAAGTTTTCTACCTTGATTGGACTGCCTGCTTCATGTCTTCAGGACTGTACCACGGATCTGGCAATAACTCCCAACTGAGTTCCTGTAATGTGCAAGTGGTGATCTGTTGATTTTCAAGGATCAGTCGTCCAACTCACTGAATGTTCAGAGGAACGACTGCAGTGGGCTCCGAGCCACCTCGGCCAGGAGCGTTATTCATTGACATACAGCAGCCTTTAAAACTTTGAACCAACGTTCAGCTTCGTTCAAAATAAATTTCATCACAAGTCCCGGTTTGACTTGAACACCCATCATATGAAAGACACGTACATTAATTACAACTTAAAGCAGCAACATATTTACTATATTTGAGAGAAAGAAATTTATGACAAGTGAGCCTAGTGAACCTGTAAAGCAGAGCCGGAGGTCTAAGGATTCTCTTTTCATGTTACAGTTCCATTTTTAACGTCACAGCCCATCATCATCAAACTTGTTTATATATATATGATCACATTTATGCTCGTGTGGGACTTGTTACATGAATCACAATGGGTTTAACATGACCTTCACCAACTCCGAAATAAGCACACGTATAAATGCAAGTGTTGACCTAATCTGGTTTGCCAGTAGAGTGTATAGAAATCAAAACCTGTATGACTCCAGTCAGTATATGACTAAAAAGTAAAGTAAAGCCTTTTATTTTTGTCACATGTGGACAAAATTGTTGGTACCCTTTGGTCAATGAAAGAAAAACTCACAATGGTCACAGAAATAACTTTAATCTGACAAAAGTAATAATAAATAAGAATTCTATGAATGTTAACCAATGAAAGTCAGACATTGCTTTTCAACCATGCTTCAACGGAATTATGAAAAAAAAAAACTCATGGAACAGGCCTGGACAAAAATGATGGTACCCCTAACTTAATAGTTTGTTGCACAACCTTTTGAGGCAATCACTGCAATCAAACGATTCCTGTAACTGTCAATGAGACTTCTGCACCTCTCTGCAGGTATTTTGGCCCACTCCTCATGACCTCATTTAGCTGTGTGTTTTGGGTCATTGTCCTGTTGCAAGACCCATGACCTGTGACTGAGACCCAGCTTTCTGACACTGGCCAGCACATTTCTCTCTAGAATCCCTTGATAGTCTTGAGATTTCATTGTACCCTGCACAGATTCAAGACACCCTGTGCCAGATGCAGCAAAGCAGCCCCAGAACATAACAGAGCCTCCTCCATGTTTCACAGTAGGGACAGTGTTCTTTTCTTGATATGCTTCATTTTTCCGTCTGTGAACATAGAGCTGATGTGCCTTGGCAAAAAGTTCAATTTTTGTCTCATCTGTCCATAGGACATTCTCCAAGAAGCTTTGTGGCTTGTCAACATGTAGTTTGGCATATTCCAGTCTGGCTTTTTTTATGATTTGTTTTCAACAATGGTGTCCTCCTTGGTCGTCTCCCATGTAGTCCACTTTGGCTCAAACAAGGACGGATGGTGCGATCTGACACTGATGTTCCTTGAGCATAAAGTTCACCTTGGATCTCTTTAGAAGTCTTTCTCTTATCCGTCTCTTTGATTTGTCATCAATTTTCCTCCTGCGGCCACGTCCAGGGAGGTTGGCTACAGTCCCATGGATCTTAAATTTCTGAATAATATGTGCAACTGTAGTCACAGGAACATCTAGCTGCTTGGAAATGGTCTTATAGCCTTTACCTTTAACATGCTTGTCTATAATTCTCTTTAGAATCTCCTGAGACAACTCTTTCCTTCGCTTCCTCTGGTCCATGTTGAGTGTGGTACATACCATGTCACCAAACAACACAGTGACTACCTGGAGCCCTATATATAGGCCCACTGACTGATTACAAGATTGTAGACACCTGTGATGCTAATTAGTGGACACACCTTGAATTAACATGTCCCTTTGGTCACATTATTTTCAGTATTTTCTAGGGGTACCATCATTTTTGTCCAGGCCTGTTCCATGAGTTTATTTTTTTAAATAATTCTGTTGAAGCATGGTTGAAAAGCAATGTCTGACTTTCATTGGTTAACATTCATAGAATTGTTTTAAATTATTACTTTTGTCAGATTAAAGTTATTTCTGTGACCATGGTGAATTTTTCTTTCATTGACCGAAGGGTACCAACAATTTTGTCCACGTGTGTATACATTACAGCACAGTGAAATTCCTTCTTCGCATATCCCAGTGTAACTGGGGTCAGAGCACATGGTCAGCCATGGTACAGCGCCCCTGGAGCAGATTAGGGTTAAGGGCCTTGCTCAAGGGCCCAACAATGGCAACCTGGCTGAGCTGGGAATCGAACCGCCGATCTTCCGATCAGTAACTCAGTGCCTTAGCCCTCTGAGCCACCACTGCCCTAAACGTACTAGACACATTTCAATAAAACAGCCCAATATGTGTATATCAGTACATAATATAATAATCACAGGAGACTATCCCAGGGAACTCAGGGTTTTTTTTTTTTTTTTTGAGGGGGCCACAGTGTATACAGATAAGCTATAACATTACAACGCAAAACATTCAGCCCAGTATTTTGGCATTTATTTTTGGCAGAGTATTTGGGCAGCTCATATATTTGCCCCTCAAGGCAAGACTCCATAAGGCCTCTGGGGGTGTCGTTTGGTGTCTGGCACCAGGAACTTAGCGACTGATCCTTTGGGTGCTATGGGTTGCAGAGTGGGGCCTCCATGGATCAGACTTGTTTGTCTGGAACATCCCATGGGTGCTCGATAAGATTGGGATTTGAGGAGTTTGGAGGCTGGGTCAGTGGCCTTGGGCTCTTTGCCAGCTGAACCCAGTGTGTGACAGGCTGTGGTGAACTGGGTGTTCTGGTGCCTTTCTATCGTTGCCAGCATTGACTTTTTTGACAACTTGCGCTGCATTGGCTGCTCTGTCGGCTTAGACTGGACGGAGTAGCCTTGGCATTAATATGTTTTGGGTCACCATGATCCTGTCACCAGTTTACTGGGAAATAATCGATAATCAGTGCGATTACAGTGTTGTAAATGCTATGTAGGGTTAACGTTATGGCTGATTGGTGTATAGCCTGGTGATAGGATCTCGGTGGCCCCAAAGAGAGAGAGATGGACAGATAAGTAGACAGTTGAACACATTAAGACAGAGTTAGAGGTTGATCTTGGACAACACAAATACTGAACATAATATTGAAGGAAAATCTTGTTTTAAATGGTTGCTATGTAATAATCAGTAAATTCAGTGATTTTGCTAAACACAACAGACTTCACTTTGTTGGCAATTGGAGTTGAGTTGCGGCCCAGTAATGACAAACAGACGCTGTGGTGTGTGTATGTGTGTGTGTGTGCGTGAGCTCAGCAGTGTCCCACGCTGCACAGGACTGAACGTTATATTTAGCTCAGTTACATCAGCAGCTACGAGACATAACAGACCGGCTGAACCACGGGAGTGTGTCACGAGAACTGGGCTTCTTGGACAGGAACGGAAGAAAACCGCACAAACACACACACACACACACACACACACACACACAGGAAGTGAGCAAAGCTGAGCACGATGCCCAACGTGAACGACAGCAGATGTAACAACGCTTTACTCCAGGCCGACCCGCCTTCCCCGCCCCTATTCTCCACCCCCGCTTCCCCATGAGGTAATATCCTATGACCTCCTGGCCTAGCCGACAACATTGGACCCATCTTCTTTTTCCTTTTGATTAGTGCCAAAGCGTGTGTGTGTGTGTGTGTGTGTGTGTGTGTGTGATCAAGGGGTACAGTGGAGAGGAAAGAGGAAGTTGTTTGATGGCTGGGGAATACCACCGACCGACCCTCCCCCGCCCAGATATGTCATTACAGAGGAAATGTTTTTGCATGTGTGTGTGTGTGTGAGTGAGTGTGTTCATGTATGTGTGGTAATCACCAACGTTAACATTCCTGCACTCTCAGAGTCTATTGTAATCAGCATCCTGATGAGCAGAGCGAGAGTGAACAACTCCGATTGTTCACACGCTCTCCAGCTTCTGCTATATATACACACACCAACATTCCCATGGGTACCACAGAATGTAGATACAAACATACACACACACTTTCTCTTTTAGTTATTAAACAGAAAGCTCCAGTTCAAGCAAGTAAATGTTTGTTCGGCATATAATGAGATACCTTTGAACTGTCGGTAAAACTTCAGAGAGAAAGAAAGAGAGAGTGTGTGTGTGTGTGTGTGTGTTGTGGTGGGTGGATGTGTCATTGGTACAGCAAGTACTCCTCCAAATGTACAACCTCCAGGTTGTGGGACATCATGAGTCAGCAGTGGGGCACGCAGGCAGACACACACACACGAAAAGAGGGTTAAGTCTGTCAGATCTGTCCATGTAGTGTGAGAACTACAAAGGTGCAAGGAACAGTGTCAGAATTTGAGTCATGTCTTGATATATGAGGCCAAGAAGCATTACACACACACACACAATGTGGATTAAAAAAAATCTTTCAAGGTCAGTCCTCACCGTGTGTGTGTGTGATTTACACAAGTCATCACGCTGCTCCACACACACTAGACCTTGATGTTGAACTCTATCCTCCTCTCCCTCCTCTTTTCCTGACTCTTTCTTTACCCACTCCTTCCTCTCTCCCTCCTTTGTCCTTTTTTTTTTTTTTACTCTACACGAGTCGAGACACAATCACACTTGTATTGAACTGAATTCAGTTCAATCCTTCTAATAGAAGATCAGGTTGTTTATTCATTCTTTTTATCTATCCTTTAAGTAGCTCAGTCGTATTGTGCCTGACAGGAATCTCACTCAATTTTTGCTGTTTTCATAAGAGCAATTTCTCTCACATGGAGGCAGGCCAGATGTCCCCATAAGGTAAAATCTGTCAGATATGTCTGTTCTTCTGAGTACATTTCATCCACACACTAGATATGCGACGCATCAGGCTGCCCTTGCATATGTAGATTCATTAATTAGCCGATCGCAGATAAAAGATACGTCGTGGGGGAAAGAGAAGAGAGGGGAAAAGTCCAGCATATTGTTCCAGTCCTCACACATGAAGCCCATTACTTATTGAACACTCTACAGGGAGCGACTGGAACACCAACACACCATATGGACACGAGTACACCCGACACAATACAATCTCCAGATCATCCACACAAGCATATTTCATCCTCATCCAGAACCGTACGTGCTCCGATATTCACCGGCCGCGCTCTGCACTCGCCAGCACCGCCGAGATAAGATCATGTTTACTGGTAATAAAGTTCATGCTGAATCATAATCATCATCGTTGTCAACTTATCACGACATTAACCGCAGCTCAGAGAGTATCAGGTGCAAACAATCTCACTGATAACGGCTGATTTTAAAAGGTCTCGGGGACTCTGAAAGGTCAGAGGTTGCTGTAATAAACAGAGCGCAGCAGAAAAGCTCTGACTGTGTGAAAAAATAAAGGAAGATGTAAGTAAGTAAAAAAAAAAAAAAGAAGAGGAAGAAGAGCTCTGATGGCTAGGGATCACCCCGGGGAGAGACCGAGAGACTCAGGACGAGCTAGTGTTTACAGGAAAGGGGAAGAAAGAGAGATTAGGGAAACATGAGATTGTGTGAGAATGTATTTTCATGAATGGCCAGCGTGTACACGTCGCCTCGCTGACGAGGTCCTCTTTTGCTTATTGGCTACTCACCAGCTGGGATGTGTACACACACCCACACGCACGTGCTTTCTCAATGTCCTCTCAAGTTTTCACATGGTGTAAGAAAAGCAAAACCCTAATTCAGGAACAAACAAGCGCCCACACACGTGTGCATGCACAAGCACAATGCCCAGCTCAACCTAAAACGCGCCGGCGCTCACAGACGACCCAACTCCACGAGACAGCCGCTCGCCCATCCGTACTCGTACTGTGAAAACTATTTTGCGAAGCGACCCAGTGCAGCTGCGTGCCGAAGTCTAGGACTTGGCGTATAGGAAGAAGTATCCTCTCATCTCGGTAACGCGACCCTGTTGGAGATGATCCATTACTAATATTACGTTCGCGAGAGTTTATTTAGCTACTAGCCTGATTGATTGGTCATGTAAAGTAAACAGATTAAATCTCAACCTTGCTAATGTAACTATAAGCATCAGCAGCGTTAACGTTATTTTAAAGACTGTCCTTAATTAGCTTTAAACGCATGTGCTGTTATTATAGTAATTGTAATTAAAACCGAACTGGCCTCACCAAAGAAACACGATGATGTACGCCAGTACAAACCAAACGCACATTCAGTTACAGACTGCACCCTGCTACATCAACATACCGTACCACGGAGTTCAAATCCATCAACCGATACATTCAACCTGCTGCACTTAAAAAGCAAACGCAGCACCATACAACCGCTGTGGACCTTCAGATAGTTTATCAGTTCACAGTTAAAAAAAAATAATAATAAAGAAAGCTGAGTGAGCAATACACCAACCCATGATCACACACGTTATTGTTCTGCTGAATAATCAAGGTTGCTTTATCGGTGTCCTACTGACCTCTCGTACACCTGACCAAGCCCTTTTCAAGCATCACACACACACTTTAGCTGACATTACTTTACAGCCCCAGACTATCATACAATGCTGACTAAACACGCTCCGGACGAAATTAGAAGTGCTCCTAAAAAAAAAAACCTGGCTGCGGTGCTCATAGTAAAGCCACGGTCAGACGTCTGGCTCCAAATGAAACGTCTGATCCGTGCTGCGTTAAACCAAGTGACCAACGCGGTTATATCCTGCCTCCTAATGATACGCTTGAATATCGCCGTACTCACATAATCACGGTGTCTAATCATGTAAACAGTGTCATGAAGCAGCTCACACTC